>JAPYYX010000378.1:0-80513 GCA_030522605.1 Cremastinae sp. B BG-2022a | reverse complement strand
CAATTAACTATAGCATAACACTCACCGTTTGTGGAAACAACTGACTCGACATGTACTTGTCCCTTTATTTTCGTCAATGACGATTTTTGTCTAGATTGATAAATATGTGATTTTATTGAAATCGAATATTTATGCATGAATCAATTTCATGAATAAATTCGGTGATAAAAAATGATTGTGTATTAAAAATTAATTGAGTGAATAGAATCACAAAAATCACGTCTCTATTATTAATTAATTAAGAATGTATTTACGCTACAATTGATCGATACCTTTATTACGTTATAACGAGGAAAGTTAATCGAGTCTCGAAAGGGGAGCGCGTAGGGCGATTAATATTTGAGGATTCATTCGACCTCGATAATTAGAAACGAACTCAGCAAAGTAGGTAGAAACGAGGCTACAATTACTCTGATCTAATTTCGAGTATCGCCGGCTGGTAAAAAATTTATTCTGATTTCCAAAAAAATACCTTAACGATGGAATTTATTTATTTACATAATGAAAGATTTTTTTTAAATCAATGAGTTACCGAAAAAAAAGATTAATGAACTTACATGAACCCAAATTATGGATAAAACTCACCATTGTTGACTTCTCGATCGGACAAGAAAAATGGTGAATTCAGGTACTCTACTCGGTTATAATGTCACTTTTCAACTAAGTTCTACCTCGCGAAACGAACAGATAACCGCGTATGAATGCATACTTGTGTTTGTGCAATAGCGTGAGTCCGATGTTTTACGAATGATTGTCATAGGACATGAAAAATGCATGTCAGATGCAAGAATTATGAATTTCACTGCTTGCTTTTGATTATTAAGAGTTTTAAAACGTATTTAAAACGATCTTTCACATAAGAATGAAAGCAGATTTTTTTTAGGAGGATTTATTTTATGAGGGATGTTCCAGGGCGATTATTAACCCTCCTTCGATAGGTTTTCGAGCAGAATTTTTCCTACTTATCGTAACAAGACTGATCGAACATTTAAACTTTATTAATAAGACATATAAAATGTGTTTAGCAATGAGAGAAAAGATTTGAAGCTCGACCAGTGATATGATAACAATAAATTAATCTCTTTTGCATTAACTTTGAATAATTTATAATTAAATTTATTGTAATGTTATTTTTTTAAAAATATAATCTGTGCCCGAGTGAATTTTTGAAATCCAGGATTCTAGGATGGTTTGAGTATCGATGGTTTTTTCTTTGTAACTTGATATTGGGTGGAATACGATAACTGTTCGATGCACGCCCACTTTATGGCTCGACAAATCTGACAGTGGTGAAAAAGTTTTAGTCAGTCCGAGAAGGTTTTTCGATGACAAACGCCCGTCTCGCGGACAGCCTCATATTTTTCCAATTATTAAAATTATTTTAAAAACAAAGTGTGCCAAAAAAATCACAACGATCAGACGATTAAAAAAATCCGAATTACCGAGCCGGGAGGCTGTTCCAGTATGGCCTCAAGCTCAATATTCTTCCTGACAGTTTTCTCGATAGGATTCTGCTCAGGATGGATGGTCGAAAGGTTCGTAAATTCGATAAAAATTAAATTTTCGATTCCTTCATTATGTGAAACATTACAACGAAAAATTGTTACAGACCTGCTCTCGAGACGCAGGATGGAAATCTCGTAATTTCAAGCGGAAAGGATCGAAACATTACGCTCTTGACTTTTGGAAAAAGTACTGTTAATATTAACGATATTAATCTCGTTGACGTTTCAATACGGGTGAGTTTCGTGTGGAAATTTTTAATGATGTTTACAACGTATTTATTGTTGTTACGGAAAATTTGAAAAAGATTGATTTTCTCAGGCTCAAGAAGCTTCGCAAATAGTTGAAAAATGGGAAAATGGATATTTGCGACAAATGACCAGCGACGTGAACCGAATATTGGCAACGATCGAAGGTCCTTACGGTTTACAGAAAAGATTGAGCATCCTTGAAATCGGAGGTGATGGAAACTCTACAAGCTCAAGAAATTCTAGGGTGAGTTACTATATTAAAAAAATGTACAACGTTTTTCAAATTACATTTATTATCACAATAAACTGTAAAAACTTGTACTAAAAAAAATATATTCTTTAAAAGTAAGTAACGGATAAAAGTTCAATAAAGTATTAATAAAAAAAGTGTTTCGTCATGGTCGTTCATCTTTCGTTTCAGGTGTATGATCCTATTTATTCAGCACATTTGAGGAATCTCACAAGAAGAGTTAGTACAAACTGAAATATATTTTTAAATTGACGTTATCGGATATTCATAAACATTTTTTGTAGGTTCGAAGCGTAGAAAGATCTCTGATCCTGCTCAAAAGGGACTTGAGGAGGAGCGACTGTGACAGTAGTCCTTGTGGTAATGGAGGAACGTGTATCAAAATCTACAAAGGTTTTCAATGTATTTGTCCCAGCAACTGGGAGGTAAGTATATTGATATAAATAAAATAAAATACAAAATAGTTCAAAAGTAGTTTTTCAAATCAATTTAATCTTGCATTAATGATTTTTACTGATATCATTTAATATTATTATTATTATTATTATTGAATTAAATTTTTTAATTGAATTAACTGAAATTAGGTGGAATTTCACTGAATAAACTTCCATTGTTTTAATTACTTTCTTTTTGTCTAACTTGACTTCTAAAGGGCCCTACGTGCAGCGATGATGTGAATGAATGCACGAATTTCGCAGGAACGGACTTGGGCTGTCAAAACGGTGCAAGCTGCGTAAACCTGCCAGGCTCTTACCGGTACCTGATGAAGCAAATCTTAAGAAATTGTTTTAAAAATCAGTTACTCAAAAAATTTCCAAAACGATATGATAATAAAATGTAAATACTTTTTGTTCTCTCGTTCAGTTGCAATTGTGTGAACGGATGGCACGGAATTCACTGCCGGACAAAGTCGAACGCGTGCGACGCGCAAGATTCGCGAGAACTGTGCGGTTTTGGGGTTTGCGTTCCTAAGGCTGGAACGCCGCTGGGATACATCTGCATCTGCGATGAGGTAGATTAAAAAATTTAATATAATCAAAAAATGATTTTTTTTAAAAAAACATAATTTTATCCTGGATGAATGAATGATGAAAAAAAAAAATATTTTTTATGTCTCATAACTATAAACTCCATGCTAATTCCAATTCAGATATCCTTTACCAATTCGCTTTCAGGATTGTGAAATAAATATTGAATATGTAAAAAATAATAAACATGAAATAATTTGAATTTTAGGGATGGAAATCATCAGGTGTGGATCCCGCATGCACGACCGATGTGGACGAATGCAGCGGAAAGCATCCGGCTTGTTCGATGAATCCTTACGTTTCGTGCTTGAACGTACCGGGAAGCTTTCACTGCGGTACATGTCCGCCAGGATACACCGGAAACGGTCACTACTGCACGGATATTGATGAGTGCGCGGTGGACAACGGTGGTTGCAGTACAACGCCGAGAGTTCAATGCATCAACACGATCGGATCTTTCAACTGCGGTCCTTGTCCAGCTGGCTACCAAGGAAACGGCCAGGCATGCACATACGTTGGACTCTGCGGCGTTAACAACGGTGGCTGCCATCCACTCGCGACTTGCATCGAGAATCCCGCGTACAGCAATATTTATCCCCAGTGCAAATGCCCTGCCGGTTATCAGGGATTTGGTATCGGCCCTCAGGGCTGCCTGCCTGGCAGCGACACGAGGAGCCCTTGCACCAACAATCTTTGCGTCCACGGGACTTGTCAGCCAAACGGAATTCATTACACTTGTCAATGTAATCCAAGATTCACGGGTAAGTTGAGATAAAAAAAAGAAAGGGATTAGATAAAAAATGTGAATTTCAAAGATCGTCCAAGCAGCTCGATGGCTGTCAGAAACGCGAACAAAGATCTGACCATAAATCTTTTATCTGTCTTTTATCTACACGTCATAGAAAAACCAGGCTTAGATTACGCGATTACACTCATAGACTCGATGCAAAGGATTATTGGGTATTACTGTATTCAAATCCATCTGCAAAGTCTTAATTCTCATCGTTACGAGGAATTTAGATTAATCAAAATGTATTTCGAAGTACTAGGACCAACATTAGATTCGACGAAATTAAACCAGAAGATAGAAAAATGCTGGACAATTTTCAAATCTTAGTTGAAATCAAGAATTTAAAAAATGAATATTCAGAAACGGACAAAAAAAATTGAGGGAGGAAAGATTTTCTAAAAATGTGAGATTTTATGATTCAATTTTTGTCGAAATGTTTCACAAGGTGTTCATTGCGAGACTGCGATAAATCCTTGTCAACCGAATCCCTGCGAAAATCAGGGAACTTGCAATGCGACGAGTTCGGGAACGGTAACGTGCGAGTGCACGAGCAAGTTCACGGGCCCGAGATGCGAGACGCCGAGAGAATCTTGCGGTGGACTCTTCAAAAATCCGAGCGGTGTGCTCGAGTACCCAACGACTGGAGAACATTACGAACACGACCTCAACTGCGCTTTCGTTATCATTACAAATATTACTAAAGTTTTGCGCATCAGGTTCACAAAATTCGGTTTTGAAAAGTCGCAAAGTTGCAGATACGACTTTTTGCAAGTAAGTGGCTGATTTTTGTTTAAATTGATCTTTAAATAAATAGATAAATTTAAACAAATTATTATTAATGTTATTGTTATTACTAAACAAATATTAAAATTGATAAACTCGTATTGGGAGTTTTTTTGCAGATACCTGCAATCAAATTCAAATGCAATAGGTATTGGAATTTTATTTTACCGTACCGTAATAAAATACATGGAGGTCCGATTCTACTGAAAATACGTAGTATACAGTGTACTGAAATTTTTTTACAAGGTTGTCTTTTTTCAAAATTTCTCATTGAATTTTCAATCACTTGGGTGTGTTGTAATTTGCGTTTTGATACACTGAGTTGGTAAATTTAATGTCACATTTTATAGTAATTTTCATAAAATTTTTTACAGTGTACCAACAAGAAGAGTTTTTCAATGCATTCACTACATTTTTGTAAATTTTTAAAAATATTTTATTATATTACGTATTATCATAAAAACATGATCATTCAATTTAATTTTAATGAAAGATTCACGACGGAGCGAATGCTGGAGCTCACCAAATCGGAAGATTCTGCGGCAGCGACTTCCCGCTCGGTGGTAATTTCGTGACGACCCACAACGCGGTATACTTCTGGCTGCGTACTGACAGCTCTCGCTCGAATCTCGGTTTCGCACTTCGCTGGGAGACCGTCGAGCCAACATGCGGCGGTTATCTCACCGAGGAACACGGAATTATCCATTCGCCGGGCTCACCTGGAAAATATCCCAACAATCGAGATTGTGTTTGGGAAGTTTCCGTCAGACCCGGAAAGAGGATTCAATTTCATTTCTTCACTGTAATGATGGAGGAGCATGCGACTTGCGAGGCTGATTATCTTGAGGTATTTTTTTCCTTATTTTTTACTTTTAACTTTTTTTTTCTATTTTATTATATTTCTAATTCCCGAGAAAAAATTATTACATAAAAAAATGTCTTTTTTATTTCGAAGTAAATGTATTTTAATTACACATTTCATTGTACTTAATATTTGTTTTATTTTTGACAATAAATGTTATTTACCTGGTGTGGATATTGGTAAAATACAGATCAACGAAACGTCGAGCGATAGAAATATTCAATTGGGTTTGTATTGCAACCACTCTCATCCGGCGCCTCTGACAACGTCGGGTTCTTTCGCTACGGTTCATTTCCACTCGGACCAAGCTGGTACCGACATGGGTTTTCAGATAAGTTACTCGACGATCGAAGGTCAGTGAATAAAGCACTAATTTTTAATAAAAATTGAAAAAAATGTAATAATCATTAAATACAATTATCTCATTACCTCAAAGGTGTTCCCGGCTGCGGTGGAGTTTTCACGACCCCGACTGGAATCATAACGAGTCCTGGCTTTCCTGGGAAATATCCTGCTCGCATGCTCTGTGACTGGAAAATTCAATTACCGAAAAATGAAAAATTCCGCTTAAACTGGATTACTTTTAACCTGGAGGCTCACCGGATGTGCCGCTTCGATTACGTCCAGGTATTATCATTTTTTACAAATTACTGGCAACGTTTGATTTACTCCAAATAATTTTTTTATAAATTATATACAAGTTGCACTTAGCATGAAATTATATTTAAAAATTTTCGAAAGAAATTTTTATAATCGCTTTCCTTTGCCAGGTTCTATCTGGTCCAGACTTAACTTCCTCGGTAGTAGGAAAGTACTGCGGTAGTGCTATGCCGCCCTCAGTAGTGATCGAATCGAATGAGGCTCTGATAATTTTCCGAAGCGATTGGTCGAACGAGTACGACGGTTTTCAGCTTGAGTATCAGACGATCTGTGGAGGGCAATTTTACGAGCCTTCGGGGACTATTCAGTCACCGTATTATCCTGCTCCTTATCCATCCTCGCGGACTTGCACGTACGAAATAATTCAGCCACCTGGAAAAGGCATCGTACTGACGATCGTCGCTATGGACATCGAGGGAGGTCTCTCCGACAATTGTTACTTCGACACCTTGTTTATCTACGACGGTGATAATGAAAACTCAACTCAACTTGGATCGCTCTGTGGAAGTGCCGATAGAATTCCAGCCGAACCATTCTTCTCCACTCAAAATTTCATGTTCTTGAAATTCCAAACAGACTCGAGCATAAATAATCACGGATTTTTAGCGAACTACACGACCGTTGACCGAAGTTTGTTTCTCTCTCATATATTTATTTATTTTTCCAAAAAAGTTTTTAGTCTTTTTTTTATTAGCATTTTTTAGCATATAGTTATATTATAATGATTCGATACAAATTAATTTTTTTGTGGCATTAGAGTGCGGCGGTCTTTTGAAAACTCCCGGTATCATTTCGAGCAACACCAATGGTGAAAATGAGTATTCAAATAATGAGGAATGCGTGTGGACTATAAAAGCGCCCAATGGACACGTCGTCGAAGTTACTTTCACAGCTTTCAGCTTGGAGCTCGGGTTCCAGTGTACGGCCGATTACGTTCAGATCTATGACGGTACTAAGGAGTCTGGACAAGAAATAGGGAGGTAAGGCTTACATCATCACGAATGGCATTTTCATTTTTTTCTTTCAGAATTATGAGAAAAGTTAATTATTTCTGATCTTCCTCTTTCATTTTTCTGACTTATTCAAGATGCTCAAAAAATTGTAACATTTATTATTAATCGTTAATTTTGTTACGCATTTAAACTCAAAAGTATTTAAATTTAGAAGTAGCTATAAAAAGATTCATATTAATAAAAAAATGTATGTACAAGATTCTGTGGATCAACAAAGCCTCAGCCTCTGGTGAGCCAGAGCGAAATTATGACATTCATTTTCCGAACGGACTCAAGTATAACTAACGAAGGATTCATAGCCCATTATATCTTCATGGATTCATCCAAGGTTTGCGGAGGACATTATTACCAGCGAAGTGGATATATTAATTCGCCGAACTATCCAGACAAATATCCATCAAATAGAGAATGCGTTTGGGTGATAACTGCGTCTAACAAGCATCAAATTTACCTCATGGTCAGTAAATTTGAGCTTGAGGACGGAATCAATTGCGCTCACGATTATCTTGAAATAAGGTTGGCTTCTTTTTTATTTAAACTTTTTACAATTCCTTTACCAATGGACAATTTTTTCGAACATTTTAGAATCACGTATTATTACTGTACATGAACTGAAATTTCTGTTAAAAAATTTTGATTTCATATCAAATTTTTTTTTCATATTGCGAAATTACAAATCAATGACATGATCACAGGAATGGAGGCTACGCAAATTCACCTCTCATTGGAAAATATTGTGGAACTCAGATTCCAGAAGCCGTTAAAAGTTTGACGAACGAAATGTATATTAAACTGGTAACCGATTCAACGAGGCATTTTGGAGGTTTTAATTTCGAATGGGAGATTGTAAATTCTGGTTAGTACTCAATCTAATCACTTGCAATTGTGAAATTTCCTTAAATTCAACATATATTAAGTATTTGAAAGGATCGTAAAATAGTACATTGTGCACCGCGGAGACGAGCAAGGGTGAATTATTTCGTCCTCGTCTCCAAAAGTGATCGCGGTATATAATACTACATTGTGCACCGCGGAGACGAGCAAGGGCGAATTATAATGCCGCGCGCGATGTTTACAGTACGTCTCCGTGGTGCACAATGTACTATAATCAAAAAATGTTCGATATTGAAAGGATATATTGACAACTTGTCAAGGACATACATTTTGTTCTCTTCAGGCTGCGGTGGAACTCTCAGTAGTTCAAAAGGCGAGATAATTTCCCCGGGTTATCCTCAACCATATTCTCGCCTTGCTGTGTGCACGTGGAAAATCATGGTTTCGGAGGGCAGCAAAGTTCGACTGATCTTCGTCGACTTTGATTTGGAGGAACACGCACATTGCCGTTACGACTACGTCCAAATTACAACAGGTAATGAGGACAATCGTAGAAGTGCAGAAAGGTATTGTGGAACGAATGTGCCCGCTTTGATCGAAGTTGAAAGCAACGTGGTTAATGTCTACTTCAAGAGCGATTACACGAACGCTGGACGAGGTTTTCATTTAAGATACGAAACCGGTAAGAAATATAATTTATCTTTTTTCATAAATATTTTCTTATTAGTTCTATTTTCTTGATTCTCTGTTATTTTTTAGTTTGTGAGAGGAGGCTGCGAGGATTCGGCGGTACGATAGCGTCCCCTAATTTCCCAGACAATTATCCTCCGAATTCGAACTGTTCGTGGATAATAGAAGCGCCGAGTGGAAATACAGTGAATTTGACATTTTCGCATTTTGATCTGGAAACACCTGACAGCTCGGACAAGTGTACAAACGATTATCTTTGGGTCCGAGAGGGTCAAATCGACGAGGCTGACACGGAGCTCGGATTATTCTGCGGCTCCAACGTTCCCTCCGTCCCGATAGCATCGAATCAGCACGAAGTCTTCCTTCGCTTCGTCACCGATAGTTTTGATAATAATGCTGGATTCCGTCTCGAATGGATGACCGTCGGTTGTGGTGGACATTTGACTCGACCTTTCGGTCAGTTGATGTCGCCCGGATATCCGAACGGTTACAAGCAAGACGTCGACTGCGAGTGGCTGATCGAGCTCGAGCACGGTCAGAGCGTCGAGATCGAGTTTCACGATTTGAGCACGGAAAAAACGGCTGGCTGCAGATATGACAAAGTCAGCCTCTACGCCGGCAGCGACGACCTCGCCCCGAAAATCACTGAAGTCTGTCACTCCGATAAACCCATTAAATTCACTAGTCCAGGCAACAAACTTTTCGTTAGATTCCACGGTGATTTTTCATACAGCGGACGTGGATTTAACGCTTCTTACAAGGGCGTTGATGCCGTCTGTGGAGGTGTTTTCCGAGGACTCGAAGGCTTCATCTACTCCGCGAATTATCCGCTCAATTATGGAAACAACCAGAACTGCGAGTGGCTCATTGAGGTCGATCGAAATCACGTCGTTAATCTCACGTTCTTTGACTTCGATATTGAAGACACGACTAACTGCACCGACGATTACGTCAAGGTATTTTTCGCAAATCGTTTAAAATTTTTTTCAAAAAATTGGTATTTTTTCTAAATATATAAACTTATAATATTATATGAAATTTACTTGTACGAATAAGAGTATTTTACTAATTTGATGAATAATTTTATAATCTACAGGTGTTTGATGGTCCTTCGAGAAACAATGACACTCTTGGAACATTTTGCCGAAATGTTCTCCCCAATCCGATCGTTTCCAGCGGAAACTCGATGCTGGTTGTCATGAGGAGTGACAGCATCCTGACCGCGAAAGGCTTCAAAGCACAATTCCAGAAAGCTTGCGGAGCTCGCATCGTGACGGATCATGACGGAACGTTGGATGCGACCTCGCTTCTTCATATGGAAGATTCCCTAAATTGTACCTGGACGATAATCGCCAAAGATCCAGGTTACAAATTACTATTAAGCATATAAATAAAAAGACATTTTTTATTCAATAATTGTGAAAAGATCTTAATGGATTTATAATTATTTTAATAAACAAATAAGACTGGAGATTATTAACATTTGACATTTTTAATTATATTTTATTATTGATGTTAAAAATATTATTTTTCTGCAGCGGACCACATAACTTTCACTTTCTTCCACATGGGGATTAATGGTTATAGCTGGGATGACGAGTGTGACCGACACTATGTTCGTCTCTACGAAGGTGAGTCCGTCGACGGACCTATTATCGGTACTTGGTGCGGCACGAAAACTCCACCTCCGATTACGAGTACTGGAAACGCTATTACTGCACATTTGATGTCGTACGACGGCAGTTCAGATGAGAGATTCGGCGCAACGTATTCCGTTCTTAATACAGGTATATGACTTTGAAAAACGTAATCAATAATTTTAAAATACTTGCAACGAAAATTCAATGATTTAAATAATTTTTTTTTAAATATTCAATCGATGAATTTATTTAAAAATGAAATATAGTTCAAAATTAACATTTTTAAATTAAAATAAAAAATAAGTACTCAAGGTGGTTCGGCACATAAGCGAGTATGATCAGAATGTGATAAAATTTTGTCAGGATGTTCTTTAACATAAAATACGTGAGCATGATTTTTTTCAAAATTTTTATCTAAGTACATAGTTTTCGAGTTATCGAAAGAGAAAATTGTCCTTTTTCTATGAATATAGTTATAGACTCCATGCATAAGAACGGAACTGTTTTCTTTTTCATTTTTTATTCAATTCTGATCATTTTTCGATTCCCTATCTATTTTACGTGTTAAATTCTTGAGTTTTATGACAACTGTACCGAACCACCTTAAATGCAGGCTTGGGTAAATTTTTTTTCTAGCTTGCGGTGGTGAATACCAGACGATTTCTGGGAGCATAGCATCACCGATGTATCCGAACAGTTATCCAGAGAACGCTGAGTGTATTTGGCTACTGAAGTCATCACCAGGGAACAGAATAAGTCTAACTTTCAGCACGTTCGGGATCGAAACGTCTTCGAACTGCGATCGGGATTATCTCGAGATTCGCGAGGAATCAGCGATCGGAAAGCTTATCGGCACTTACTGCGACGACAGTCCGAGCGACGTAATCGCGGCGAACAAACTTTGGATCAAATTTCGAAGCGACGAAACCGGAACTGGGGCAGGATTCCTCGCCGAGTTCTCGTTGCTTCACGGCAACGAGCTATCCGGAACCGGTGGTGAGATCGCCTCACCTCTCTATCCCCTTCCCTGGAAAGAAGACAATTATTACGAGTCGATCGAGTGGCGCATTACCGTCGATTTCGGAATGGCGATCAAGATCGAATTCGATGTCGTTCATATCGAGAATTACGACACTTATTGCACCTACAAAATTTCCGTAAGTTTTCATGCACACTTTCTTTCCATCCTAGAATTCATTTATGACATTGCTTATTGTTATTTTTGAATATGTATTTTAAAAATTCATTAATAATTGTCATTTTCAGGGAATCGTTTTTTAATGATTTTTATTTCGAATATTAAAAATTCGGATAAGAATAGAAAAAATTTAATTGTATAAAAAATAATGATTTCTAGGTGTACGATGGTTATAATGAAGATGCTTCAGAATTGGCATCGGTCTGCGGTTACACACCCCCGTCAGAGCCTATTTTATCTTCTAGCAACGTTGTCTATCTTACATTCTCCAGCAGCTTCACCCGTGTAGGAAGTTGGTTCCATCTGAATTGGTATCAAATACCAAGGCAGGCGGCACTTACTGACAAAACAGAAGAAGGTATAAATATTTTTTTTCTCACTCTTTGCTTATAAATAAATTCAATTCCTTCCTTCCGCTGTAATTATTTTCTACTGCGAATTTCATTATCTTAATCTACGTGCATTAATTTTCAAATTATTTTTTTTCGAATTACAAGTATTTCTGTTTTTTATTTCTCTTGCCATACAAATCATGATTTTGATGTTCTAAACGTTTTTAAAAATTTTTAGTTTCGGATTGTGTCGTTGAGTACGATTTGGCTTCTCATGAGAATACGTCAGTGACGTTTAATTCATCCGGTTGGCCGGAGGGTTACGCCCCGGACCTTGACTGCAGTTGGATCATAACGGCGCCGGTCGGTCATCACCTCGGATTGCGTTTCCTCGACATGAGTCTCGAAACGAGCAGAAGATGCATCCATGACTCTGTTACAGTCTACGACGGCCGCGCTCTCAAGCCAAATCGTGAAAATGTCCCCGTCTTGGGCACATTTTGTCATCAGAACGATACCTCATTGGTGACTTACGGAAAATCCGTTATGACGGTGAACTTCCGGTCGGACTTTTACGAAAATGGAACGGGCTTTCGAGCTACGGTCGTTCGAAGTAAATATTCGAATTATTTACTTCATTTTATTTAATAAAATCTATTGACAAGTTGAATTTTTATGAGGAATTGAAAAAAAATCGTTGCTTCTTATATGCCACTTTTTAGCTTCAGTAAAGTAATTCTTTAGAGTATATATTATTATACCGACGTATTAAAATTTTTGTGAAAAAATTATAAATCGATTTTTAAAAATAATGAAGTAAAAATTTTAAAATTAGCTACGGATGCAAAAGAAAATGTGTAAATATTTTTATTGCCATTTGTGTTTTAGATGAAATTAAATTGCTTTTTCATTCTTGTATTTAGTTTGCGGGGGTGAACTTACCGGCCCTAACGGAATGATCGATTTTAATGAGACTGTGCACATGTATAACGGTGCTATATATGGGTCGAAATGTGAATGGAACATCACTGTGAGGCAAGGAAAAACCATATCCATCAAATTCCCTTTGTTCCACTTACCGGTCAGTGAAGGCACGATGTGCAAGGACAATTACATTTTGGTAAGTAAACATCCCAACTACTCACATTCTGTGCTTTTTACATTTAATAATTATTCATCTTTGTTTTTTTTTCAAATATAAAATGTGGATCGAAAATTATAATTTTTTTTAGTTGAGAAACGGAGCTGGTCCGGATTCACCTCTCTTAGGCAGTGGCAAATATTGTGACACTGTTATGCCACCGGATTCGTTGGAAACAACCGGAAATAAATTGTACGTAAAAACCGTCGGTCTGAGATCTCAAGTTCTCTTCAAACTCGAGTACGAAGAAGTCGGTATGGGCTGCGGTGGATCGTACAACATCGGCTCTCCGGGAGAAATTCAATTACAGTTCAATTCGCCAAATTATCCAAATATTCCTCCACCTTACACCGAGTGCGTTTGGACCTTCCGTTCGACGAACGGGGACGGATTGTCTCTTCACTTTGTTGAACGTTTCGATCTGACATCGAGTCCGGAGTGAGTTTTCCAATTTTAACTAATTTTATGTTCCAAGATGAATTGTGAATTGTTCGATATAATTACAATTCAGATTTTCATTTGAAATCAAAAAATTTGGTTCGATTAATTGTTGAAGTTGCGAGAAAGAATACGTTGAGGTGAGAGACGGTGCGACAGAGCATTCGAAATTCCTGGGCAGATATTGCGGTGAGACTGCGCCGAGTTCAATAACGACGCAAGGTGATATGCTGTACGTTCGATTCTACACTGAATCTCCGGAGCCAAAGAACGGTTTCAAGGCGGCCGTAACTTCTGGTGGCAAGTCTAGTTCCTTATTTCGTCTTCTAATAGCTATGTCATTTCCATTTCATTTTCTCAAAATTTTGTCATACACTTGAAAGCCAATTGGCCAAATATTAGTCTTTTTAAAGCTTTATCATTGTGTTGCAAATTTGTTTATTTTAATCAAAAATAGATTTTTCCCAGTTTATTTTTTGATTAATTAATTTTGTTATCTATTTTTGTAATAAAATTTAGACGTCTGCGGTGGAATTATACGAGGTGTATCAGGAATTATCAAATCGCCGAATTATCCAGGAACGTATCCCAATAGCAAATCGTGCGATTGGTGGATCATCGCGCCTCCGGATCATACTCTCAAGCTTGAGTTCCGTGATCTTAATTTGCCGAATCTGAGACGATGCGAGAATAGCGATTACGTCACGATCGCTGATAAGGTTCCAATAAACGATACTGGCAAGGATATTTTCATTTTTGTCACATATAGTTTTATATTTATTTGCATTACATAATTAAAAAATAAGTGGACAATCCAGAAAGCTACAATTTCAAACTAAAATATTGAAGCAAATTATCTGCGTAATTTAAAAAAAAAATTTCTAAATTTTGAATTTTTTTCGGATGGTTCCAACAGTCAATAGTATAGGCCAGTGGTGTGGATCCACAAAGCCTGGTATAATTGAGACGCCCTGGAACGAAGCTGTCGTTTCGTTCCGTAGTGACGACCGTCCGTCCGGAAATTACCGCGGATTCAGTTTGAATTACAACGCCAGCAAAGAGAGTGAGTAATTGTGCCATTGAAAAAAGTATTTGGAACATCTTATCCGTGGTTCTGGTTTCTAATTTCTTCAATCAATAATTATTGATTATAATCAATGTCTCCACTGTGAACCATAAATATTTTTAAAATTGATAAAAAAAAATCATGGCGAAAGAGTAGAAACTTCTGCCTGGTTATTTGATATTTAAAATTTTTTAAAATGATTTAAGGTTGTGGTGGATCTCTGAGTGGCACGTCTGGCGTATTTAAATCAGCCGGATATCCGAATATGAATACGCGTTCACGGTGAGTTACAAAATAATTGATCATAATTTTTCTATCACAGTGTTTAATGCCCATTAGCAATTATTTTTATTTATGTTCAGTTTTTATTTTATTTTTTATCATATTTTTACTCAGATTTTGTGAGTGGGAAATCATTGTGCCCGAAGGAAGTCAGGTTGTAGTAGAGATTCTCGATTTAGACACAACTAGATTGGACAGCCGCCAAAGTTTTGAATTTTATCTTGCGGTAATACATTTTTTATTTAATTATGACACACTTTCTTCGTTTATTCATTTATTTCAATTAAATAGAAATTGAATAACAAACTACAGTATTTCATTCATTAACTATTTTTTAATCCAAGAATTTATTATTTCCTTATTTGTAACGCTATTAAAAACAAAGTGGAGCCAAATAATATTTCACTATAGTAAAAAATTGTTATTTTTTCTTAGTTCTACAATGACAAGACGTTGCTGTCGAGGATCTTGTCTGTACGGAAATCACCGTATCCCACTAAAATTTACAGTACTTCGAATTACATGATGGTTACATATTGGTCCGGCGTAGGACGTCTTGGACTCAGAGCGCAATACACCGCAGCAGCGCCTGCACGTGAGTAATTTTTTATTACTTCATAATATAAAAAATTTTGTTATATGGTATTATATTAATGCTTAGTGCACCAGTTTTCTTTCTTGAATATTTTCATTTACTCTATTTTGTGACAATAACATAGGGTTGATAAATAAAATGTATTGGGTAAAAGAATAAAGTGAATATTTATTTTTTTTTACGAACTTCTGCTATAATCTGTTTTCTTGTACAGCTTGTGGTGGCGAAGTTCAAGAAATGTCCGGATCTCTTTCCATTCCGCCAGCACCTTATAACCAATCCGCCTTTTACTGTCCGTGGAAGCTCAGGGTACCGGAAAACATGGTTGATGCGCGCAATCACACTACAGCTACGCTGACTGTGACAATTTCTGGCTTGATCACCACCGGTGGTCGACCCGGAAGATCCTGCATGTATCGAACTAGCTATATTAAAATCAGTGGTAAGACTATGATCAAGGTGAAATTAGTACTTACAAATATACAAATATTAATTACAATACTTTATAAAAAACAGAAATTTTTATGAAACTTAAGACGAACACAATAACCCTAAATAAAAAATATAAATAAGTTTAGAAAACAATGAAGAATATAATTATAAATAATGCATTTTATGTTTCTATAAACTTAATGATATGGAATTAAAATTTGTAGACGGCCAGGAAACTATCGGAGCAGCTTGTGGTAACATGTCTAATACAAATTACACCGTGAGAAGTCCGGCATTCGTAAATATGATCGACGTAAGACGATAATTATACTTTGAGATCAAATACAAAAATCAGCTTCTGAAAATTGATATTCAAATTTGTTGCATTCAAGTTAATGGGCTCTCTAATTATTTCAAAAAAGACTTTATTATTTTTAAATGATGAAAACTATTTTTATTTTGTAACGCAGGTGTTGAACAGCACTTACGGACTAGGAGGAAATCAAATGAATTTTAATCTTCACTACGAATGGAAACCTTGCGGCGGAATGTTATCAGGTCCTTCGCACACGATAAGGGCACCGGAAAATGTCGCTTATCCAAAGAGTTGCGTGTGGCACGTAAAATATGAAGATCCTGGAGCTGCCATAAGTTTAGTTTTCAACCGGATGAATATGGGAAGTTGCGATTCCTCGTACATAATTGTCAGGTACGGATGATCAAATTTAATATTAGTAATTAATAAGAAAAGATGTGATTCTAACAATCTAAAGTTTTCTAATAAACATTATGACCAAACCTGTGAAAATTTGTATAATCTATTTATAACAAAAAATCAATTAAAACGTGCGGATAAAAAGTGGTACAATTTTACAGGAATGGGGGTCCGTTGAGTCCTCAAGTGGGCAAGTTTTGTGGAAACATAAAACCGCACAATATTACAAGTTCGTCGAATCAGTTGTGGATCGAGTTCTGGGCAGACCACAGCCCCGCTGATTTTGAATTGAAATTGGATTCTGTTTCTGGAAGTTGCGGCGGTTCCATGCGCGGTTCGAGCAAAGAATTCAGATCTCCAGGGTAATTGATATAAATTTATAACAATTTTTGTTTTTTTTATCCAATATGTTTATTAGCATTACATTTTTTTCAAAGATTTTTAATATGTAAATGTATTTTCAGGTTCCCCAAGCAATATCCTAATAATGCTGAATGCACTTGGGAAGTTAGTGCAATGCCGGGGCACAACATTGGGCTTTATTTTGTCGACAGATTCAATCTAGAAACGAGCAATCAGTGTGAAAATGATTTTGTACAGGTAAAATAAGCAAATTCTTCACTCTTCGGCAATAAAATAACTATCAACACGAGAAATAATAAATCAGATGCAAAATTTTAAAACCTACAAATCTCTACAAATCACAATAAGTAAAATTCATATTTTTAATCGTAGATCTTCGACTGGCAATGGGACAATGATGGAATTGGCAACTGGCATCCTGGACCCAAATATTGCGGAAGAAACTTACCTACTACCTTTAACGCGACGTCGCATCGTTTGAAAGTGCTTTTCCGCTCAAATACGTTGATCCAGGGTGACGGTTTTAGGGCAATGTGGGATGAAAATTGCGGTGGAGTATTCGAAGCTAGAGGTCGCGAACAATGGATCGAATCGCCTCATTATCCTGATGTGTATGACCGAAATCAAGTGTGTAACTACACGATTATCGCGCCTAGAGACAAACAAATACACGTCGTCTTCGATGATTTCGAGCTTGAGGGAAGTGAGTACAACGTTTGCTTGAAATTAAAAAAAAATGTATTTTTTTCTTTCAATAACACCTTTCAATTACAATGCTTTTAAAAGTGTATAATTTTCGTTTAAAATGAAATTAAAAAATAGGTATTATTAACCCTGCGCGGATCATATGAATTTTGCTGTCACCACGTCTCTTTCATCCTGCAGCTTATATCTTACATATTTAAAAAGAAAAAAATCTGAAAAAATTCTCGAATATTTGTTTTAGCGATTAAATTTTTTTGGTCGTTTAAAAAATTTAAAATATATTTAACGGGGAAAATTCGCTCGGGTCGAAAAGGACCCATATGATCCGTGCAGGGTTAAGCAAAGAAATATAATTTTCGTAACTAATTTTTTCGAAACAATTTTTTCTAGGAGCGGGTAATTGCAAATTTGACAACTTGACTATTACGAGAAGTTTGTATCATGGAATCTCAACAGAATCGGTAGTATGTGGCACTAACAAGCCGCTCAATATTTATTCCTACGGATCGATAACTTTAATTTTCAAAACTGATGCGTACGTCCAAAAGCGAGGTTTCCGTTTCAAGTACTTCGTAAACGGTGCGTATATTTTAAAAATTGAATTTTATAGAAATTAGGATCAAATATCAATTTTGCAAAAAATATGTATTCTATAAGGGCTCATTTTATAGAGTGCGGCGGCGAGATAACCGAACCGATGCTGTTGACACCTCCCTTGTCAGGTGATGGTGTGCTTTACGGGCGACTTAATTGCACCTGGCTCATTACAGCGCCAGAAGGAAAAAGCGTTTCATTGCGTTTTGAAAAGTTCTCGATTAGAATGAGTCATCAGTAAGTTTTCTAAAAATTGATTCTAAAACCATGAGAGATAATAAAAATATAGGAAATTATTTGGACGATGATAAGAGAATGCGAAGATTTTCGTTTCTATGCTAATAATAATAATAATAATATACAGATTATAATATAATAAATAATGGACATTCACAGTACGCTGAAAATAATAATGTTGCAGCTGCGTGTTGGATCACATTCAGATCTTCGATGGTCTCGAAATCACACTTAACGCGTCTCTTGCTGTGCTTTGTGGAAACTTAACGGATCTATTCCCAATTAAAAGCAATAGTAACAAGATGGTTGTGATGTTCCGATCAGAATTTGGCAACGCGGTCGGATCATTTTTAGCCGCGGTACGCAATAAACAATATATATTTACTAACGTTTTTATATTATTTATTCTTATTTTTTATTATCGAAGATACAAAATTACCCCAATGACTTTTTTCATCAGTCATATAAATTTTATTCGTCAAAATTATTTTTAAAAAAATTCAGCATTAATTAATAAATAATAATAATTATAATATGCAACAGTAATTAATGAATTGTATTAAAGGTAACTTTCGTGAATAACGAGGCGAGCGGCTGCGGTGGAAAAATAAGCTTGACCGAGACTCGGACGTTCAGAACGCAGAAAGGCTCGCATTACGAATCTCTCGAAGACTGTTACTGGCGTGTGATTAGCACAGTTGGCAACAATATCCGATTGCGAATCCTCAAGATGGATTTGAAAAATTCTCCAAACGTCACTCGAACGAATTCAAAGGATAACTGTACCGGTGATTTTCTGGAAGTTCGAGATGGCTACGGACCATTGAGTGAACTTGTCGGCAAGTATTGTGGCAGTTCGATTCCTCAGGAAATTATGTCAACAAGCAATGTGCTCTGGATAAGACTATCCACGGATGACGCTTACGAGGGTGAAGGCGTTATTGGCTCTCTCGAACCTGTCCCTAGTGAGTCTTTTAAGTCAAATGTCTTTCATGTTATTTTTATACGCATTTTCTTATAAATTTTGTATCTAACTTGTACTTTTTTCAAATTTTTGTATGTTTCCATTTTTGCTTTATTTTTTTTTGAAAATAATTATAAGTATTTTTTAAATATGTTTTTCTCACGAGTATAAATTAGTTTAAACAAAAGGAAGAAGTGAGCTAAGGTTAGAAAATTTTGCAGATCCATGTGGAAAAAATAGTTTCGTCATCAATAAAACACAAGTCATCGAGTCACCAAGTTATCCACTCGATTTTCCTGCTGGTCTCGTTTGCAAGTGGAGTTTTCAAGCTATGAACCAATCAAGAAAATTGCGTCTTTTGTTTGACGATTTGAATTTGGAAGACGCTGAACGTTGTGGAGACAATTATATCGAGATCAGCACCGCGGTAAAATTTTCTCTATCTGCATAAATTAAATCATAAGTGATTGACAAAATGTATACAATATCAATTATACTGTATAATGTTACATTTAATAATTTCTAATATTTTTATTACATATTAGACATTTTAATTTCTGTTCAACATTATAGCCTAGTCCATACATTACCGAAGGTTTTGGTGCAGAACTTGTGTTTAACGGAAAAGCAAATCGACGAGGAACGTTTAAATATGTAAGTCTTTTGACTCTATTGTTTTAAAAAACTATTTTTTTCATCAGAATTGGTTTTAATTATTTTTTGTTTTGTCAGGGAGAATATAATGAGGCAGTCACTTACAAATATTGTGGACAAGGAAAAGCAATCGAATATCACAGGTACAATTCATTTATACATGAATAAATTATTAAATATTATTCATAAAAACGATATTAATGGAAATTAAAAAAATCATTAATGAATATGTAATTTTAGTACTGGTGACGAAATTCACGTGAAACTGAAATCGAGTTCGGAGAGCGCGTCCGTACCGCGTAAATTCAAATTCGAAGTGTCATTGGCTTCGTGCAGTCAGAATTACACGGCAGAGCAGGGTCGATTGGTGTACCAAGATTCTCCAGAGTGTTGGACAACTATAGAAACGGATCCGAATCGTACGATTTCTCTCTTCTTCAAGCGATTCGCATTTTATGACGGCAATAATTGTGAAAAGAGATTCGTCCAGGTGCGGTAAACAAGTGCCAAAATAAGAATTTAAGCTCAGACTGTTTTTTAATATTTCTCTACAACAGTCATTATTCAATAATATTATTTTTTGTTTTGTTCATTTTTTTATTATTGTATTCGCTATTTAATTTATTTAATCGATCGTTGGATACAAATGTTAAATTATTTCGTCACTTTTTCAGATTCACGACGGCGATTTCAATTCTCCAGTGAACTCAACACTCTGCGGCTACTTGTTTCCTCAACCGTTTTTCAGCACTGGAAATAAGATAAGTATCCGTGCGAAATCAAGTTCGGATTCATCTTATCATACCGGTGGTTACGACATTATCTACACGACTACTGATCAAGGTAAGCGACAAAAAAATGCATCACTGTATTATTTATATCATTTTTTGGATTAAATCGTGTTACTTTCAAATTTTGTTCGCATTTTTTGAATACAAATAATTTTGTTCGGTCATTTTGGTTAAAAGTTCATTTGAAGTTGCCAGAATTTTAATTTTTTTGAAAAATTTTTTCGATATAGTATGCAGTCGAAAAATTCATATCAATATTATCGTATCTATTTATTTAATTTTTTTAGGTCGCGGCTGCGGTGGAAAAATTTTTAATTATGCTGGGTTATTCACCTCGCCGATGTTTCCGGAAAATTACAGAAAGGACGGCGAGTGCGTTTGGGAAATAAGCGTACCGCGAGCTCACCGTGTCAGTCTGAATTTTGATCTCTTCGATCTCGGGTCTTCAGAAACATGTAATTCAAATTACATTATCATAGCAGAAGAGTTTGTGGAGTCTCCTCGTTCTGAGACCTACTGCCCTGGGGTAAATTTCTTTTTATTTTTTCGAATATTGATTACCATTGTCTTATACAATTCATACTTTTTGATTAAACATACTGTTTTTAATATTTTTTAAATTGGTTATTTCTCGAGATAAAAATCAATGATTTAATGTCCCTTAGAATACGCCTGCACGATTCACCGCGTCAGGACACACTGTGAAAGTGATATACGTCTCGAGTGTCAATAATGCAGGCAGTGGTTGGAAAATCAGTTTCACCGCAGAGAGTGAGTAAACTTAATTTGTGGGAAAAAAACTCATGTAATTTGGGTTCAATTTTGCAAAATAACATTTTCGATCGTGTGGTGTTTCAGGAGACGGATACGGCGATTATGACGATATGGCATCGTACTTCCGCCACCCTCCACGAATACGAATAGACTGAACGCGTTTTTTTCGAGCTATGGAATAAATGAAAAAGTACGCGAAATTATACGAAAACATAAATGAACATTTTGTTTCTATTTATTAATTCTTCGTCATCTTCAATTTAGTTCAATTTGGACTTGATCTAATTTACTACGAAAAAAGGAAAATGAAATTAAAAAATATTTACTAGCTTGTAAATTAAAATGAGAAATTTTGAATACTTCGTGGATTCAAAAATATACACAAATTTTCCAAATGATGCCTTGTTGAACAATTGACAAAATACTCTTTTATTTCGATTTTTTTACACGAACAATTAATACGACGAGCAACAATCTCAAATAAGTATTCTATACTTTTAAAAATCATTATTTAAGGATTAAAAATCGAATTATTGTTCCAATTCACTGAATCGAAAAATCATTTTGGTAGTGACTTGCGTTCCATCTCACGATTGATCTTCAGTGTTTTCAGAAATTTCGGAAGTACAGTCAGAGCAAGTCGAAGAATCATCCGCTTCCTGTTTCGATTTGGAGTCGTCTTCCTCTTGCTCTTCAGTCGTGTCTTCGTTCACGGAATTTTCAATTTCCGTGGAAATTTCAGATTTCTGAGATTTCTCCTCGCTGCTCTCGAGCGCGACCGAATCGTTCGTTTTCGATTCATCGCTTGAACTTTCATCTTCCGATACTTCTGATGCTCTTTTGTCGAATTTTTCCTTTTTGGAACATTGAAATTTTTCCTCATTGCTCTTTACTTTTTTCTCTTTCTTCTGAGGTCGCGCAACTCCCTTGCCTGCCTCGTTCCGTTCGCGAGTGCATTTATTTTTTTGCTTTTCTTTCACATTTTTTTTCTCAGTCGATTCGTTCGACGAAGTTTCGTCGACGTTTTGTTGAGAACTGTCATCGCTTCGCTTTTCGTATTTCTTCGCATGTTTCGAATTCTTCGGAGGGGAAACTTTCGAGCTCGAATAATCGCTGTTATTATCAACATAATCGGAGTCGTCCACCGATCGCTTCTGTTTCTTTGCTCGTTTCTGATCCTTCGGGGGTGAAAAATTCGAATTCGAGTTATCGCTCTCATTCTCAAGATTAGGATCGTCCACCGATCGCTTCTCCACCTTCGAGTTACTTTCCTTCTTTACATATTTGGACTTCGAAGGATTCGATTTGTGCTTTTGATCGACGATTTTTTTGTTTTTCCAAGATTCCTCGTTTGGTTGAAGATTTTTCTTATTTTTTGATTCCGATGAACGAGCTTTCGAATATTGTTTCTCATCAGCTCCGAAGTCACTTTTGGCCTTTGACGGAACTTCCGCTTCAACCTCAGTAGTCGAACGACGTTTCCTGTCACGAGATTTTTCTTCATTTTTAACACTCTTGTGCTTTTTTTCATAATTCACCGCTCCACCTCTATAAAAATAATTATTTATTAAATACGAAAAAAGTTTATTACTTATTTTTTGATTTAACAATTTTATTGTCTTTAAAATTATAAAAACAATTCAAAATTTCTAATTTTATTTACCTCTCGTGACTCCTCGTCTCCTCAACGCTCGAACTCTTTTTGTGTTTTTCGGACTTTCCGTGAGATTTTTTCGCGGAAACATCGTTTGTGATTAGAAGAACGACGAGAAGAAAAAATGAGACTGCGACTAGAATTCTATAAAGTACAAAAAAAAATTAAGACAACATCAATAACTCAACAAAATTGTTTTGTGTATAATAGACATAGAATATAAAAATTTTGTAACTTTTAAATTTTATGAAAGGATCATCATGTTACATTCTGTGAAATGAATCGGAGCTAATTGAAACTGATGCACATTCTATAATAATTAAATAAATCATTTATTAAACGCTTTATTAAATTCGTTCGATTTCTATGTTTGAAATGATAGCTGAGAATTCATATTGAACGCAATCACGGAAAATTCTTAAATTTCCATCAAAAACTTAAAATCACAGATTCACAATTTCTTCATGTAAAAATCACTTTTTTCAGGCACCGTCTTTATAACTAATTATTACAACGTAAATCTCATAACACTCACCGCATCTCGTTTCACAGTAATTTCCAAGATTGAGAAAAAAAAGATGAATTTACATGTGAAATTCACCAGGATCGGACGAAAAGTGTATCGCGACACGAATCACAAGTAGGCGTTGAGTGTTTGATACGGAATAAGATGATGGCCCTTTATACACTCTCATGTGACTCAAACGAAATCCTTGAACAAGCAGTGCGAGATAATTGACTGACTGTCTCTATGACCGAATAATACTGATATCAATTCTCGTTTGTCTACGTGCATATCTCGCAACCTGGGAGGTATACCGCGCTAAAAAAAATTCGCATTCAAAAAAATATCTGGTCGATGTCCTCTTCTGAAAACTCCAATGTCATTTATTACGCACGAAATTATCAACTTCATCAGTCAATGCTCTAATCGCATCGTAAGAATCGGACTTTCTACTTATTTCCTCGATTTTCGTGAAAACAAAAAAAATGTTTATCACCATTTTATCTTTTATCGGTAATCGAATTTTTGAAAATATAAAATTTTTGTTTATTCAGCATATATTAATTTTTGTTTTTAATGTGGCACATCAACGAGGTGTAATTATTTCCTTGGTCAAAATTGTCAAAAACTTAGTTTCTAAATATATTTATTTCGTTATTATTTATACTTGTCTTTTTCTTGTGGAAATTTGATGAAAAATTTGGCGATAGATTCAAAATGTGAGAATAGGATCGAGAAACGTCGACGACTTCGATTCGATAAGATAACGACTGTTCTCAATATATTTTGCTTATTTACGTTCGAAGCTCCATACCGTCGCGGTGAAAAACGGAGTCACGATTCTATCTTCAATTACGTCAGTGACGATTATGATCTCTTTGTGGCTGTTGGATAACAGCAATACGACGCACCTTCGCTCTTCAAATATACACATTTGCGTACGCACAGTTCAACTCGTTTTCTTTTTTTTCATACGATTCTCTCAAGTTTGGAGACTCGAAATAATTTAGTTGCGAATGAACAGAATTCTTTGTTTTTGAATATACATATTTTACAGTTATTTGTCAGTTTATCGTGCCTAATTTGATACATTAATTACATAAAATTACATACAATAGTTTCGCAATATTGGGCATTCTTAGGACGTTTTTAAAATGAGCGGTAAACCTTTTTATGAAAATTATATCCGTGTATTGACTCGCAATTTTTTGAATGATAATACAGTGTTATTTGTACACAGAATTTTACAATTGTATGATTTACATAATTACAATTTTTAGAGTACAATATTTCTGTGTTCCGATAACGAAAGTAGTTACAAGCGTGAGTTGTTCTTATCGTGAGGATTGCACGATATTATCGTTTGACGTCAAAATATCGATATTGCAAAATATTATCGATATTTATCAGTACATATAATATAAAATTCGTGTACGAAATTCTCTTTTCTACCGGATACTCGACACAGACGAGTAATTTTTTTATTTCAAAATTCTAGAATTTTCTGCTCATTCTTTTTTCTTGCCACTAATAAATTCGTGGCTTCGGAATCTCTTTATCAATTCGTCGAAGATCATCGGAAAGTACATTCTCTATTGTGTGAATTTTTAAAAAGATGATTAAAAATTAAGAAATGCCAGCATCTTGAATGTAAAGCGAATTTAATTAATATTTTACGAATAACAATTTTTCTTTCTGATGTTCATCGAAGGATTAATTAATACAATATCGATAAGTTTCACGACATGATATTTTAACTCTCAAACTTTATTAAAAACGAATATCTTTCGTTATACACAATTTTTTGCGTGAATGATACCTATTATTATCGAGATAAGTATAAAAATATTTAAAATAGCAATACTCTCATAACGGCCGACGCAAAATCTGATCGGCCGTCTCTCTTCCTTTATCTATAAAAAAAAACGTTTTTCTATTTTTTCTCCATTTTTTTGTCCAACATAAAACTTTCACTCTTAAAAATGATTCTCTTTCTGACTTGCTCATGAAGCCGCACTGAAAATAAACATCGATCATAAATTCTTGTCGATGAGAGTTTTTATTAAATCAAAAAACAATGAACAAAGATAGGGGGGGGGGGGTTCATATATTTCTAAATTTGATAAAATTGAATATCAAATATCAAGTTTTTTTCTTTGCTAAGAACATTTAATTTTTTTACTTTAATTATGATTAAAAAACAGAAGAATTTTTTAAATATTTGAACCCTTGGAATCGTAATATTTTCTTAAGTATCGAGTTTTGCCCCCCCCCCCTCCCCCTAACTAAAAAAAATGAGAGTCGTATGAAGACGATTATTACGAATGGAAAGACTTTCAATGGAGGTACGAAAGTTGAATTTCACAAGAACTTCTTTTATCACTACAGCGAGTCGTTAGACTTTAGGAACGATTGAAATGTGTGTACGATTTGCGCTAACATTGATAAGAGAGAAATAAAGATGATAATGATAAATCTGTATATGAATGTTGATGAATACTAATGTACGTTTCTTTTCTCGAGTCAATTCGCCATGCTACGCGATTCCATGCAAGGCACTGATAACGATAATGTACTTTTGCCGATTGATTCATACGAATCAAAAAAAAAAAAAAATAAACTTTCCGTTCCCGAATCTCATTTACCAAAAACGTAAAATGACAGTGGAATAAAAATAATCGATTTTTTAAACGGTTTATCGCCACGATGTCCCCAATTTCAAGTTCTTATCAGCTAAGAATTATCAAAAGTTAACTTTTCATAAAGTTACGATATTATGCAGATTGGAAACGTGAACGCAAAAAGATTTTAATTATCTACTCTACGAGATCCGTAATTGAAAACTTAACCAGTAATGATTGTTGCGTCCTCTCGGAAATACAAATATGTGAAAAATAGATTCTCGAAGATAAACATATCGCGGTCGAAATTCCGCGCGTATCTTTCCCCTCATCGTGTTGCACGTAAAATAATAAATGCGAGAAAATATAAGTGTATTATTCTTTCACGTGAATCATGTTAAATGTAAAATACTCGAAGAAACTCGAGAATCTGAGCGTCGAAATTTTCTTCGAAGTAAATTGTTTGCGCATTTCCGATTTTTTTTTCTTTTTTTTTTTGCGGAACGCATTGATTCGATCACAGAAAATTGCGGACTAACGAAATCGGAGGTGGCTCATGGTTTTTGTGCTCTACTTTTACATCTGTCTTTTTCGCTCTTTTTAGATCATTCGCTGTGACGAGAACTCTCGTGAAACGAGAAATTCGATCTTTAAGCCACGAATTCATTTTCGCGCGTTGAATTCACTCTCAAGAGAGGAATTCCATTTTCAGCGGTTTCCTGAGATATCCATGTTGACAAAAATACTCTGTTGCTCTTTTTTAACGATAAACTATTAGCTTACCCTGAATTCTATTACCAGATCTGTATTCATAACATTTCACTTTTTTTCCCATACGATCTGGTCAACAGAGAAAAAGTAATAATTTTTTAAGTCTCTGAAACTTGGTATCCTGGAAAACCCGTTGACAGGCGTACAAATATTCATCTACCGAGGCGGTTAGTCATCGTAGAAAAAAATCAGGAGTCTCAATCCATTCGTCGTTACGGTTGCTCGGATTGGCTCAATTTTCTCGGTACGATTGTACCATTTTTACGCGGCGATTCTTTCAACGGTTCTAAATCTTTGTTCACCGTTTGTGGATACTTTTGGTCCGGGTAATTCCACTCTTGAATGTCCGCAGTACCAAATATTTGGTACACGACGTAAGTACCGCAAGCCACACACGCCGTTACGCCGAAAACTGTCCTCCAAGCTTCAAGCGTTTGCTGCAATGAAAAAAAAACGTTATGAAATTGATTAAAAAACAATAACTAAATAATAAAAAAATTTGCAATGAATAACGAGTAGGATGGCCATACCACGAGCAAAATCATGATCGTTATTTTAAACTTACACTGGTTTCAGTGAGCAGCCCGGCTGCGATCGGCGATAAAAAGCTCGCCGTCATGTGGATTGTCTGAGCGAATGCTAACACGGGACCTACAAGGGTATTTGAATTATTAATGAAATTATAGTCGCTCTACTATATCATGATTTCAAACAATTTTTCACGAACTGCACATTTCTTTATAATTTATTCTTCTTGCAAAGAAAACGTGTTCTTTTTGTATTCTTTTTAAATGTAAATTTTCATGATCAATAAATTTTACCTGCAAAATTCGGCGCTATATCGACAATGTTGGCCATCGCGCCGGCGTATGCAGCCGTGATGAGAGTTACGGCTATGAACCATACAATTAGAGCGAGCACGATGCTGCATCCTAAATAACCAATAAGTAAAACGAGAATGCCTGGGACGACTTGAGCTGAAAAGATGAAAGAAAAATGAATAAGCGATGAAATCCTCTTATCGGCGTTGAGAGGAAGTGCGAGAATAATCGCGTGTTACTAACACAGCGCTGTGAATAGTTTGCGCACGTTCGTCAGCGACATTATTCTTCTGTTCACGAGAACGTCTGCAATGTAGCAAAACATTACGGAACTGAGGTAGCTGCAGATAAATGGTGCCCCGGACAAGAGACCGTTCTGCAAATAAATTATTTTTATTAAATGCCCCTTTTTGCAGTCAAATAATTTATTTTAAAAAAAAGATCGATTTAAATAAAAATATTCAAATGAAAAACAAATGTCTAAAAGCGCTAAAATTCTAATTTTTTCTCACTGTTTGAATACTGAAGCCTAGGACGGTTTTCATGTACGTGGGACCCGGAATGATGAAGACATAGTGCACCCATATTCTGCCGAACGTCGTTATACCGATCGCCCACGCAGGCCACGATGTCAAAATCGATCTCCAAGGAACAGGTCTGGTCTTTATTCGAAAACAAAATAAATAAAAATAAATAAAAACCTTGGTCAATAATAACGTATATAAAATCTACAACGAATATAATTTTTAATTCAAAAATAATTTTTACCTCGTTGCCATCGACCTGATTTCCAACGCTTCCCTCGATGTATCGCAGTTCCTGCTGCGATATCCTCGGATGTGCTGCGGGAGTGTCGAACGCGAAGAAATACCAGATAATACACCAAAATACTCCGATACTTCCGGTAGTGTAGAAGACAACCCGCCAGCCGAAGTGAGCGATGATAAATCCGCAGAGGAAGTAGGTTATCCCGATGCCGAAACTGAACCCTTGAATATAGATAATCTAGAGGTTAGGCGCGTTCGCTCACCCGAGTTTTTCGAGCCGGTAGAGCACAGGATGATACATGATGACACTTGACGTGAGAAAGACATCTCTCTTTCTCTTTATTTCTCTCGCTTTTTCTCTATTCCTATATTTTCACGTATTCTCTTTCTCTCTCGCATCGGCGACGAGACGCTTTTTTATTTCAATTGTTCCTCGCAATTCCTCTCTCTTTCTCTCTTTCTCTCGGGCGTACTCTGCAATGCGATTCAAATGAAATATTTAGTAATGAGATGGCGCTTGCTATACCCAATGTACGATGAGCCCAAAAGTGTGTTCAAGTGTTTTGTCAATGTCTCGTTTTTTTAAAGTCATCTTTATTGTTATTCGTTTTATGAGTTTTCGTGTGCAATGATTATTTTGTGTATGAATGCTTGAGGAATATCAAATTATGATATGATTTTCATATTTTTCGTTTTATAAAATATTTTTTTAAAGTATATTCAAGCATATTCTTTACATTCAATTATGTTCAAATAAAGTTATGAATATCGTTAAATATAAAACAACAACAAAAGTACAAGAAAGTTGAATGAAACGTGTGCTTCGATATTTCAAGGCTACGAGAAAGTCGTTTCACGGGTGTAGAAATATTCCTTCAAGAGATTCTTATTCAAACGGGACTATAATGAAAGGTTTATCGATTATCGGCTTTCCGCAATTATTTAGAGAAGAACCGTAAAGAATAGAAAAAGAAGAGGATATTCCAGAAGCATGGAAAGGAAAAGTTTTCTTGATTGTGAGAGAAAGAGCGAGAAAGAGAGGTGTGAAAAAAAGATGAAGAAGATGAAGAAAAAAAAATTGTTTCTGTGTTCATGAGCGTGTACGTGTGCTGATAATTACATTAAATATATATATATATATATATTTATATAAAATACGAGGTCTCGGCTAATTCAACCAGGCTGGAAGTATACTCTTGCCATTCTCATGCTGTTGAGCGGTCGCTGATCGAGTATACCCCGAGATCCGGCGAATTCAACGAGGAACACACTCCCCGCGAGAGCTCTAAATTAATGAAAAACCAGTGTAAACATTCATTTTATAGATTCGCATTAGATTATGTACACATGTTCATTAGAATAAATAAATAAATAAAAGAGATCTGCGTAGTAAATTCGCTGCACGAATAAATACAAATTCATGACGATAATAATGATAATGACAATGACAATAGTAATACGAGGAAGCGTAAAACATTGATTATTATTGACGAATTATATAACTGAAAATAAAGAAAGATAATGAACATTTTCACGAAGAGCGTTACGATTTATTTCCGGTCCATGATAATCCACATTTTTCTGTTCTTTTTTAATTACGCGTACTGAAAGAAATTATTATTAGTAATTTTGGTATAAATTTTTTAATTTTCGGTGGTACGAATTGTTAGATATTTTTTATCGTGCGTAAAACGATCCTCGGGATTAAATGAATTCGCCCATTATTGGTGAGGATTGAGCATATAGTGAATTTATAAAATGAAAAACGAAATCGCAATGTCCGGAATTTGCAGCGTCTACTGTGAAACGAAATTTACATTTGCATGTTATACATAGTCTTAGGCGAGAATAATATATCGAAGCTTCACTGTAAAACATAAAACATTTCTTTTAGTCTGTGTTCGAATGATGCCCAAGCTGAGGATCGCTCTGATCGAAACAAGTGTATAAATATATATATATTGTTTTCGAGATGAAAGAAAATAAAATCAATCTTTTTTTTTTCTCAAATCTTCAAAAATAAGGTTGTGGCTCACCTTGGAAGGAAGACATGAAGCGCGAACGCTCGATCGGTGGAATCCAGTGACCGACTATCGCGTACATCGCTGGCCAGGTTAAGCCCTAAGAATTCAAAATAATATTTTTGTTACTTGCTGTTTAGACGTAGACCTAAGATTCAAAAATATGAGGAAAACCCTATTCAGATTGATTAAAAAATGTATAGTTGGAAACTAAATGAGAATAAAAAAAGAGAAATATGGATTTTTTTTCTCATACTCACACTGGCTATTCCTTGAATACTTCGCAAAGCGATCATCGCTCCGTAGTGCAATTCGGCTGCTCTCGGCATGAGGAGACTGCAAATGGCTGTGATCAATTGAGAACCACCGAAAACTGTCTTCGTTCCGAAATATTGCGTCAGAACGCCGCCCACGACCTGGGAAAGTATGTAACACCAGTAGAACGATCCGAGAATGGCCGATTGCACTGTCGAACTCCAGTCGAATTCGCCCTCTTCCTCCTGATGTCCCGAAAATAAAAAAAATACTTTATTGCACCTATAATTTTTCAAAAATTAAGATGAAACATTTGCTTAAATGTTCATTAAAAATCTCAAAAACCAATATACAATTAACATAAAATTATTTTTTCGTCCATTTTTTAGAAGCGATTTTTGCAACCTGATTATCGAGTAAATGTTTCAGTGATTTTGTGTTCTCATGAGTTTTTAATGTGGTAAAAACATTTTGCGAAATAATTTTTTTAAAACAGATATCTCGAATCTCTAATGAACATGAACTATTTGCCTTTTTGTACAAACGTAATGAAGCACCGATCGTGAAACCTGCTTCATAATTATACAGGTGCAATTATTGTCAACGTGTGCACAGGAGATATTGATCGTTGTTGCCACGAGCGTATTTACTAATTCTTCGAGCGAGCGAGGATCGAAGCGAGTCTATATGTACACGAGATTCTCGTTCCCTAGCGTGCAAATTGCTAATTCTTAACTCCACGCAAATTTTCAAGCGATTCGAGGAAAAGAACAATCGCAGAACGATTTTTGCCAAACGACTGACAATGATTGTTAACGTCGTTTCTGTCACATGCTCTCACGTGTCTCGGAATTTTCAGAAAACGATTTTACAATTTCGCGGAATAAAAACTATTCAATTACATTCGTTCATTGCATAAGTGCTATCGATTTTCAAAAATGGTTGAAATTGTAATTCAATATACGTATTTACGTATTATTCGATTAAAACTAAAGCTCGTAAAGAATAAAGGTGTTGAATGATAAATTGTAAATTGTAAAAATCATGAAAAAAATTAGTTTGCTTTGTTTCGCAATATCATAAGAATGAATATCTTCGAACGAACCGTTTGTAACGTCGAATTCGCTGTCCCCATCGAGGAATTTGCATAACAGTGCGTCGACATGGCGATTTCCGACGAATTTCCGGACGGGGCTTGCATTTTTGCCATAGCTACCATTGCAAGATTTATATCGGTTCTCATCATAAAAGAGACGAGAAAGCCAGAAAATGACAGCATGTAAAGTACCACTCTCGCTGGTACCATATCTGAAAAAAAATCAAAAAATTAATTAACGTAACATTTATTACGTTTTTAAGCATTTTTTTACTCACCGCTGAGTCTTCGAATACTGCACAGTGATGGTCGTTTGTACATTACAGGTTCCTCATAGCTAAAAATAATTTATATTTTTGGTGAATAATGTGTGATTGCTCTATCGTCGTTAAAGTGTAATTTTTTTCTAATTAATAATGCGTGCATATTTAATTTGTTTAGTTCCATTATTCTTTAAAAATAAGGATTTAAAAATTCCTGTCGATTGATCAACAGGATTTATCGATGATTTTTAATTATTCAGAGGGGAAATTGCCGTGTTGGTGAAGTATTATCCAACTGCAGCAAATACAAATAGTTCATTTATCGATTGTATCGTGATACAACTCGTGAGTCTATTTATCTCTTATTATTATGAGAATTCTTGTACACAATTGATCATTATCACCTGTGTGAGTCCTCCATTGTTCTGATTGAATTAAGACCTGCCGATGACGCGAGGATCGAATTCTTCTCTTCTTTAGTCTTTTGTAGGCAGGATCAAACTTATACCCACGATCACCTTGGATTCTGAAAATTAAAATTCAAACATTCTTTGAAAACTTAAAAACAACAATAAACATTTCTAGGAACATAATTAAAATGATTAAGCTCATTGATAATAAATAAAGTTGAAAAATGTACATAATTTATTCCAATTTAAGAATGAAATTGATTACGTGAACAGAATTTAGAGAGAAATAACTTCGAGGGCTATAGGCTATGATAGCAGGAAAATACGATTTATTTTTTCAACATACATATATAACGCTGTGCAATTTTTACACGAACAAACTTATACCCATAATTACTTGGAATTTTCAAAATCAAAGTCTATGCATTTTTTAAAAACATTTTACTAATAAAATCAATAATGAATATTTCTAGAATGGAAATAATTAGTGACGTGGCAAATAATTTTTAAATACGGACATAATTCATATGACAAATGATAATTTATTCCAATTCAAGATAGAATAAGAAATTATGTGTGGAGTTGACAAAAAAAAATTCTGTTTATTATTTTTTTCCTAAAGTCTCGAGAGCTGGGTTAATGCCAGTGAAATGCATTTTACATTATTTTCAGCATAGAGTGCTGCACACTTTTTCATTCCGTTTTCAAGACACTTCCTGGAGAATGTGGTGCATTGCAGAAATGGCAGATATACGAGGAAATATGAATGAAATATAGCAAGAGGGAAAAAGAAAGAGAAGGAAAACTTCGCAATGCAAACATCACATATGCATGCATCCGGTGCCACTCTGTACGATTGTTAAACGTTTTGGAATCAACAATCATTTAGATTTTCTTTTACGTAACTCGCGAATCGTAACTCACGGACGAAATTGCTTGTTAACAACGTATTTCAATGTGAACGGCATCGAGCAAAATGTGTCAATCCATGTCGTAAGCAATCCGCAATAATTATTTTTCATGATTTTGGAGATAAATACACGAAAATGTAATGAATTTTGCGTTTATGTTGTAACTATATATCGAAACGTAAATGAATAAAATATTAGAGTGGTGTAATTAATGTGAATGAGAACTTACTTATTATTTATTCATTATTACCAAAGTTATTCTAAAAATAATTTTCATAAGGCGAAAACAGGAACAGCGAGTAAAAATCGTTTTGCATATTGATCTTAATTTTTTTCAACAAAAAATGTTTAATAACGGATTGAGTGTTGTTTATCGAATAAAAATGTGCCAAATGGAGATCGTAATGCAATTTTACAACGTCCTTAGCTTGGAATTACTTCTTTGAAATATGGACATCGAGGAATTTCGTAATGACGTCTCAGGGCCAGAGTTCCCTGGGTTCGATAAGGGAAACGAGGAAGAAAAGGAGAAGGAACAAAAAAATAACGCGAAAACCGGATTCCTGGCAGAAGAGCGATCTTGCCGTTTGTCTATACAACGGGAGAATGAGAGAGTCCCATAGAATATTTTCTATCCTCGCGCAACTTACGCTCCTTCGAACGTTTATCATCAAAATGCATACCTCGTCCATTTTCTCGGCTTTTCACGAGTCCTTCGCTCTATCCTCATCTTTAATGAAAAATTCCTGACCTACATTCTGTGGTTAGATTGACTTTACATTTTATAAAATATGTAAATAATCTTAACTCACACAAAGAATTAAATTAGTTGTAGGTACATCAATAATAAAACAATGCAAATATATAATCGTGGAATAAAATATGAAAATCCTTTACAAATCGAAAAATATGAAAGTAGAAAAATACACGCAATACATAAAATATGTCAATGTATTTTTTTGTTAGTTTTTAAAATGTTCTGGTGTTTATAGTACGCGGTGAAATATCGCGCATTCTTATATTGGAATATTTATTTTTTCCGAGAAAGTTATTTTATCCACTCGATAACGAGCGGAACATTTGTTTCAATTGTTTGAGACACGTACGCAGAAATACGTGTGACAATGGCCGCTGAAAACTTGATGACAAAAGATGACTTGGCCTGTTGCATATGTAACAATATTGCGTGCACGTTTTTTTTTGCTGTTGTGAGCAAAAACGTGATAATCGTGGATTATTAATGTTTCATGTCAATGATTTAAGAGATCGTCGACGATTCCATCGAACCTTATCGATGAGCATACACATTAAGGAGGAAATAAATTATTACCGTTGTGGCAGTATCGTTTTGACGATTACGTTCAGAAATACTTTCTTGTGTTTTCTTTTCAAGTAATTTAGCACGAGCGCTGACTGAAATACTCCTGAGAAAAATGACACAATGTTTTTTTTTCATATTTGTTACAAAATGTAACAGGAAAATTTTCGATTCCTTTCAAATGTTCAAATTTGAAAATCAAAAATCAAATCAGAAAGATCGAAAATTCCATAATTGTCTTTGCTGAAATCGTTCGTCCATTTTTTCAAATTTGTAAAAGTTGTTGAATAATATTTTTTTAAACAAATCATTATATAATATGTTTGGAATAGATACCTTTCGAAAAATATTTATCCAAAAATGAGACGAAATTTCACGAGGAATCAAAAATGAAAATCATCCTCGATTTTAATAACGCGCCCGAGTTGCACCGTATTTTCGAAAATGGTTGACAATTCTTTTATTTTTTGTTCGCCATACATCCGAAGGTAACACGTGACGAGGCAAAAAGTATCGAAAGAGCCAAACAGAGAGAAGTATTGACACTGAAAGCCGGTCTCGGAGACCACGAGGCATTCACTATCCTCGCGAGAGTCTCTTTTGCGCCCCACCATATCGTTCACTCCCGTTTTCAAGAGCTCGTGCGTTCGTGTGCTCGCGATTTTTAAACTAACGCGCACATGTAGGCATTTTCTTACTCCGAACTGATTAATAATCGAATCCGGGTGTCGATTTGCAAATCTATACGAATTAGCAACAATGTTAATTTCTTCTTGATTAATTATCTTCCATATCTCAGAAAAACTCTTCACTCAGAAAAATGAGCACTAGATTGATAAACACTGTGGAGATTCTTTGTAATACTTTGTGATAAGATTTATCACTGTTATTTAAATTTTAATTCCTGGTGCGTTTGTTAAGTCTGTATTTGCAATAATTACAGTTAAAATGTATATATTGTATACTTCTACCTGTTTTGTTTCACTTTTCGATTTAAATCCCTTCATCATGTTTTTCATTATATCAATGTTTTGTATGGCAATTTCATATAATAATTAATTCAATTTTTTTTTCGCTAAATCGTGGAATTCATTCAATCGTGGCTCGTGAGTATATAGCTATGAAAGCATCGTTTCAGTTTAGAATGTATTATCAAAGTCCTCCGTGTCAAAATAACACTTTTTATCGTGTGTTGACATTTGAGCGAAAGTAAAAATAGTGATATGCTGGTCCAGTATACATATCGACTTCCAACTACACTTCCTTATTTGTAAATTTATCTTTTATTTAAATAGGAATTCTTAATTTGTGTAGAATATGTACGAATAAAAAGTGATAAGTTACCCAATGATATCAGTTAAAAAAAGTTTTCGGATTTTCTACAAGATAAAATAATAGATTAAAAATACGGAATTATTTTTCTAAAAGAAAAATATTTTTCAACTTCGATTTCAATAAAACATTTTTTGAAACTAAAACGAGAGAATCTCTATTCTTTTGTAAGACGAGAAATTAAATCCCGAAAAAACAAACATTCAGTGAGTATCGAATAAGATGGAATCCTACAACGAATGAGACAGCTTAGTCACGAGACGGAGTTCATTGATCACGAGACAACGCGAGATTCGCGTTGACTCGTCGATCTATCTCTCATGTGACGATCGGTGCCGAATAATTGAAAAGAGAGAATCAAACTAATAATGGGATACACCAATTGATTATCTCGTGTTTTTGTGAAACACGTGATTGCGTCATCACTCTTAAGAATCTCGAATTTCATTTGGCAATTGGATATGACACTGCGGAAGTCCTGATAAATCCTCATCGCTCTCGAGAAAATGCTTACCGCACTAGGATTAATGAGTATCAATTTACGCGATGAAACCGCACTAATTGCGCATTCGCATTGATAAAATTTCAATAAAATACCTTCACCTTTAGCGTTAACTTTTAAATCATCTGATGTCAAGACGTTTCAATCGTCGTATACATATTGCACGAGTTTTTTTTATTGATGATCTTTTTTTTTCTTCATCCAGCGATCATTGGTTTGCATACATAGTTAATGTACTCATTTGAGAATATCTTTTAATTATATAAAAACTCTACAATTATGTATATTTATATGAAATTGATCTAGATCTATCTAGAGGTTAGATAATTAATCTACTGTCAATATTCCATCAATTAAGAAATTACAGATATTGTTTATTGACAATTAACTGCAAAGACTGGTTTTCAAATATATTTTCAACAGGACTATAAATACGAGACATCAACATTGTGTAATGAAAATTGATCGCATGGCTGATGCGATTGAGAGTCACGGAAAAAAGCTCACCTCGGCGTATTCACGTGTATTATTCAGGCAAAAACGCACGGGGAATTCAAATTACTTGGATAATTTACCCACGTATCTGTAATAATAAATCCCAAATGAAAATATAATTACACCGATCACAACATGGAAAGTCATTAACATTGAGAGCATTGAATCGATAATTTTCAAGTTCACAGTTGATAAAAAAATGCGTCTCGTTGCGTAGATTCGAAATTTTTCTATCAAAGTTCATTTTTCAGAATGGAAAATGCACATGACTAACTGGAATTTATGACAGTCATTGTTTTAACGCATTGAAGGAAAAAATGCAATATTGTGCAACTTTGTGCAATGTTTGTCAATATTTCAAATATACCTGCGCTGGTTTTTTAATATTTTTTTTTCAAATATCAATATGAAAATACAGTTCAAGGGATTTTTTGTTCACTGCTGGGAAAAGCACCATAACAAAAGTTCAAGAAAAGTAATTATTATAGAGATTGCAGAACAGTTGAGTCAAAAAATATTTCTGATGAAACAGAAAAATAAACGTTCATCAGAAACTTGGATGAAATTTAAAGATTTTTTGGCAAGCGACCAAACTTTGGAAAGATATTCATCATCTCGTGCAATTTTTCTGTGGGATAGTTTATATAATTTTTCAAAAATGAAATTAATGATAAATGTAAAAATACGAATGACGAAAAACGTAAGAAACGTGTAAAAAATAGAGATCTATATTGACCCTCACGACGACGTTCCCATCACGGATCGAATTGAATTGTACGTCGATGGTGCGGAGACGGTTTCTATTTTTTTATCACGCGCTTCTGTCGTGTGTCATATACAAAACATATATGAATATCACACACTTTCTTACGCTCGGTCACCGCAGCTGATACGCGTATTGTAATTTTGATCCACGTGTTCCACGCAGCGAGGAATTTTCACACGACCGAATCATTGATTGCTATTCCCGAATCAATTGAATAAATTAAAATAATCAAAAATTCTCGGTGGAGAAAAAATGTTAATTTTTTTTACGAGATTTCAATGTGTGCTTGTTCATGTACATAACTACCGACCGGCCAGGTCTAGCCCTGTGAGATAATAGGAGTTGGCATATACATAGACGAATAATGTATTTATATGCGAATTCACGTATTCGCTCGAACGTGTTGTAAAACTTCAAAGCGTTACGTATTATTTGGTATTCAAAGTACAGAAAATATTTTAAAAACTCGTGACTCAGGAATTTTTTTGAATTAAATTAAGATCAATAAATAAGTCGGTAGAAAAACAAGGAAGCAAAGGCAACGGAGGATGATAACAAATAATATGACTAATTGTAACATTCCAGATAAGAATGAAGTAAAAAAATGACATCCAGGACAAAAAAGACAATGTTACGTTTTTAAACAAATTTCGTTTGAAAATGCAAATAAAATGGACTGAAATTTGTAATTTCAGTTGATTTTTCATATCGAAATGTGGGAGGTAATAAAAATTGTAAATGGATTTTTTTCCTAATTTTAGCATAAAGTAAATTTTTGTGAAGGATGAAAGTAATAAACTGAAATCCATAGTTCAAAATATACATTAGATGAAAATGTAGGAAGTAAGAATGAAAATTGCTGCTGAGAGGTTAAAGATTACGTCAACGAGTAATAAATTTTCCCACAAATTAGTTCGATAAAAAAAATACTGTGAAATGTTTGTAAACAAATTTCGATTGAAAATGAAAATAATGAGTTGTAATCTTGAGTCAATTTCTCATGAAAAAAAAAATAATAAAAGATGGAAAGTCATAAAATGCGTTACTGCACTTTCGATCGACAATACAAAAGTTCAAGAAATGCGATAACGAGGGAGGGAAAAAAAATCAGATTCGCTTGTGCGGTCGATGAAAAGTGGAACGCTTAAAAAAAGTGAATGTCGGCTGGCTCACCTTGACGCCAAGATTGTTAAACGCCAAACGCTGATGATGTCCGAAAGGCTCTCGCTTTTCTTCCGTCATTTTCGCGACACGCGTTGGTCACTCGGAATTTAATGACATTCAGGTGACCTGCTCCCTTCGGTGCGTCTAATCGATCAGCGACATATTTCATTCGGTTGAAATAACGAAGAAAATGAAGAGAAAACTGTTGAGTATCTGTGTGCCTCGGAGAAAACTTTTCGCCGGTCTCGTGCACAATTTTCGTCGTCCGGAAAGTACAACGAACTGTAAAAAACGAGGAAATTCACTCGCCGCGAAACTGGGTTAGAGCCGCGAAACCGGACTGGCTTGTTTGCGAACACGTGGACAATACGCTCGTCGAAAAAAAAACGACGAGAGGATTAACGAGACGCGATTCGAGTCCGCGGATAATGAAAAAATCGTAGACGTGGTTGATGTAAGGGCGTCGAGTGTACAGATGTGCATTCTCGCTCGGGGAATCGGTCAAAACCTCACTCGTCTTGGTGCCAGTCCGCTCGATGTAGCCTCGACCTCGGGTTCAATGCGGTATGACGTCATACGCATTTTGCGTCACGTGATCGCGCTTCCGTACGTCGGCGCGTCACACCAGTGGCCGATCAATTTTTCGAGCCCAGACGCCCCGGCTGTGGCGCCAAATTGAAACACCCGCGGTTACATTCTATCGTTCCTCCAGCCCCAATAAATGAGATAACGCTTAAAAAATTTCATAAGTTCTCTCCACATTTTTATTATTCTCTGTCGGATTTTAGAACCGCTTCATTTTATACTTATTGTCAATTAATAAAATCCATTTGCATTTTCTTTTATTTTGAAAACAAAAATATGTATGAGTAAGAATTCTATTTTTTTCAGAAATAAAAAATAACTGAAGCAAAATCGTTTTGAAAAATAAAGAATTCTCCTTTTATTTTCGCGTTTCTTTTCACAATCTTCAACCGTTTCATTTTTGTACTATTTTGTAATATTTATTATAGAACACATACAAGTATGATTTATATTTTTTAAGATTAAAATAATGAATAAAGTATTAAAATCGAGTTTATAGTCACCCCGCTTATGGCGCCAAATTGAAATACACGCAGTTACACATTTTCTTCCATTTCTTCTGCCTCGATGTAAATGAGATAAAAATTCAAAAAATTCTCTCTATACTTTTTTCTAATATTAAGTACTGCATTAATAAATTTAATTATTCAACATTTATTACACAGATATAAATATACGAGCATAAATTCTCTTTTTTAATAATAAAACAAATAAAGTAAAAAAATGAAATGTTCTTTTGTAACAGATATTCGAGTCCAAGATTGTGACAAGAATTTTATTTTTAGACGAAGCTTGAAACTCCCCTCTTAGAAATAAATACTTCAATGTTTATTATTTACTCTACATTAAAATTTTTCTAACATGAATTGACATTCTTACGTAGGAAACCCTGATATAATTTTTTTTCTTTTCTGTTGGAAAAATTTTTAACGAACAGAAAATTCCACAGTTACGTTCAATAATGCACTTTGTCTTATCTTTTCTATTGTGCATGTGTGTGTGTGTGTGTGTGTTCTTTTTATTTATAAGAATGCGAATCACATAAATTAATGGTCTAATCAATTGTAGCGTGACTGGAGTTCTTTCGTGAATCATCAGTGCAAGCTTAACGCTGGACGAGCTTATTTTTTTCACATTCTTCATTATTATGTTTTATCTCTTCTACAATTTACAATGATTGATCCAATACTTTTTTTCCAATGAATATTTACACTGGGCAAACAGAACATCGTTTGACAAGTCAATTAACCATTTTTCCTCGTTAGACAACGATGATAAAAAATATTGTTATGTAATTTTTGCGACATTCCATTTTTTCAGTTCTCAGTGTCTCGAGCTTTGAACGATATATTTTGAAAGAATAAGTAAAATTTTTTTAGATCGCAAAGTATCGTATCAGCCCGCTGTAAACTTTTATTGTTAAAATGCAAAAATTTGGCCAATGAGGAAAGATCGTGTCTCCAGCAAATTTACAAAGGTTCGAACTGGAAAATAGCACGCGCTTTGAATATCAATCGAAAAATATTGTCTACTCCGAGTCTGCTACGTGTCTTTTACGTTCAGATTATCCTTTCTGATATGTTTTTTTCAAGATATTATCGAGTTTTGTAGAATTTTGAATCATGAAGTCTTGAACTGCTTTTTTGTTGTCGAGTCAATGAACAAAAGTTCAATGAACTACAAAAATAAAAAATGTTCGAAAATTAATTTACATTTAATACAAAATGTTTAATTGGGTTACACATTTTTTATTGTTAAAATTAATTTTAATAACAAAAATGTAAGGATAATTGGAGTTGAAAAATTTATGTTAAAATTGATAAAAAATACAGTAATAGGATATTTACAGTTTGTTCCTAACAAAATTTACAAATAAGAACTCTGATAATCGTAATTACATGTAAATTTCTAGGTTACCTCTATCAATTGTAAAAAATTGAATTTTTAGAATTCGCATGCACATTTCGATTTTTTTCTTCTCGTGTGAAATTAGTGACGAAATGAACAAAGACACACTCGATCTTTGCTCCAAATCCTGAAATGTCCGTGGCCTGTCATCTCAATTTTGGCAAAATCTTTAATTAGTAAAGTTTAATAACCGGCGCGTCGAATTTCCTTTCGTAATGTCAAACGTTATAAAAAAAATGTGCTCGACGGATTGAGCAAAGAAGAAATTAACCTGTAAATTTTGAAAAATTGATTGATCCCTCGTATGGATTGAACGATGAGTCGCCGTGGGACCAGCACGTCCTCCTCGAGGAAGAAACTGCCAAAATCCTGCAGTTCCATGTCATCCTCGCCTGACAGTCCTGACAGGTTCAATTTTTATTATTAAATTTTTATCATTCAAGCTCAACATTTATAAGCTTTAAATTTTTGTTAGTCAATATCATAAAATATTAAACATTAATTGTAATTGGGGAAAATTCCAATAAAAATGAAAGTGATCAAGCTTCATCATATTGATATGAAAAAAAATTTATGAATAAATCTTATAATTTCTCTTAGAAATTTTGGATGCATTAAAAAAAATTTCATACCATTCTTTACAAAGAGCTTTTTCAAAGTTGAAGATGAATTGTTCATTTGGAACAACTTTGTCTCGATCATTAGAATAACAAGACCATCTTCGTCATCATTGTGCACATCAAAGTCGGACAGAGCCAAGGATGATGCAAAAATGGAAATTTCAAATGAATCGAAGCCTAGTCCATTTTCTGACAGCAATTTTAGCAAAATGGACAGTGAGCTCAATTCCTGTCAGGTATTTAAATAGTTTTTAAAGAAAAGAAGTAGCAAATAATGCAATGTGATTATTTTATAGCAAGAAAAATGCTCCATCTTTTTTATACTTTCTTTTTTACAATAATCTTATCAGACAATGAATTATTTATTTGTATTTTAAATGATACCAGATAAAAAATACGATTTATTTTCTGATTAAGTCACCCACTAAAAAAGTCAAAGAAAAATCCCTGTCACCTGGAAAATTGGATTCCGAGAAGGGCGAAGGTAATGGAATTCTTTTTATCACAATTCGATGCTTTTTTAATGCTAAATTTTATTTAAGAAGAAATTCACTGCAATTTTTGTATTTATTCTTGAAAATAAGATTCCTGTCTCGCGACTTTTTTCTCAGTAGACGAATTCGTCGATGTTCTGACTCGTCAAGTTTGTTTAGCTGAAAATCAGATGCAGAAGATGCAAATGGTGTTGAAGAGAGCAGAGGAGCGTTTAAAGTCGAAGGATCAGGAGATTATGAAGCTTAAACGAAAAGTGAGAAACATCGGCTCTTAGTTCCATTACCACGGCTCAGAATACAAAAAATTAGTTCATAATTATTTGCTTTTTGAGTTGATAAAAAGTTCAGAATTTTTTGAAAAGTTGGTAATTTGGTAACACACCATTGATTATTTGTCAAAGAAAATCGTGAAGACAAGTAACAGATAAAAAGTTTTTAATTATCATAAATTAAAATTTATATAAAATAAGAATAAATCTTTCTCTTGGACAAAAATAAAAACGTCCGCTAGATAAAAGATTGGGAGGCCAAGAGCAAAAATCAGGAGACTATTCACAAAACTGCAATGCAGAAGAAAAAAACGGAAATCGAAAATTCGGCGTATCTTTACAAGCGATGCTTGGGCCTCGAACACAAGATCTTCGAAATGGAGGTGTCGAAAGCATTGCAAACAAGTTTTCTTCCGTTTTTTCATGTTTAAGAAATATATTTTCATCTTGATTTAAAAATGTTCAACTTCTTCACTCTCATTCTTTTCAACATCAATTTTCTACCATCAGTCTTTTATTATTGATAATTTATAATTTATAGACTTTCGATTTATAAAAATGTAATAAATTTTTGTCCGTTAGAAATTTCTTGCTGATTATGGTCTAGTGTGGATCGGCGATTCGAAAACAAACGCTGGCAAAAATAAGGATAATGCTAGGTATTTAGGCGGTAATTTTACTGGATTTTTAAAAATCTTCTAGTGAGTACTGGATCTTGTTCACGTTTTTATATAATTTTAAATTTCAGTAATTTCATTCAGAATTGTTTTCCCCAATTACTTACAAATATTGAAGAACTCAACTTGTCAGTGGGAAAGGACGAAATGTACGTTGAACATAATCAGAATGGTGGTGGTGCATCTTTCAAGGTAAAATTTTTAGAATTAAACTTTGAATGATTTATGTTGGTTCAATAACAATTGACGAATTTTGCAAATTCTTATTTTATTCGATTTTCTAATTGATAATTAATGCTAAGGTTTAACTAAAAAATAATAAATTATGGTTCGAATCAATAATATTTAAATCGATTATTAAATATTCGAGACCCCAGCCTGCATGTGTCTGAGATTTTACAAAAATGGAATGGTAATTGACGAAGGAAAATTACGTATTTACAATGATCCCAACACGCTATCATTCATTCGAGACATTCTTGATGGTTATTTTCCCTCGGAACTGCAAAAATCTTATCCCAATGGTGTTCCGTTCAAAGTGAGCTTTCTTTTTTTCTATTTTTGTACAGTTTTGTAAATAATTAAAAAACAAAAAAATTGTTTATAGGTTGAAGACCACAGAACGGAAACTTATCTCTTAGGTGCCATGGGTTTTCCAGGACAGGGTTATCGATTAGGAAAACAAGGCTTGCTCGGTAAAAAATCTTCCACTTCGACCGTTAAATCAACGACAGGTCAACCCTCAAAATCTCCCTCCACTACGATGGAAAGTCAAAAGAAGTATACCTACAATTTCAAAACAGGAATGCCGTCGACTCCTTCGATTTCCAAGTAAGAAAATTCATTTGAAAACCTCATCGAAGGTTAAAAATCAAACAAAATTGAAATAATTTGTTTAAAATCGTGTATCAGATCTCCGAACCAGAGGATCTGTCCTCCGTCCATGTCATCCGAACTTCTGGATCTTCGATCGCAGATTCTCGCTTCTCACAACAACAGCTGCTCTCACTCTCACCTTCAGTCCCACGTGAATGCAGAACTCGCTCTCGGAAATCGTACAGAAAGAGTGAGAACGACAGAAAAAAATCCTTTTGTATACATTTTTTATTAAATACAGAATACAAATGGAATTATAATATTAAAATTAAAAAATGCATAACTCAAAATATGCAAATAATAACAGTACATAAATATGTTGGATTTATTTCCTGATAATTGTTTTATTTTCAAGAAACGAATTCCTGCTGTGAAAACGACAGAATATCACATGCCGGTAAAGGAGAAGTCACTCAGTAATCGAGGCAGTCGTACGGATTATTCCAATTGCCTGTCGAATAAAAAAGTTAAAACAAATACGCACGGATCTGTCGATCGATCTTCCTCAGGATTTTCATCAAGGTTTCTCTCGTTGAGATTGAAAAGTTATGATTTTATAATTCTTTTGTAATTTGTAATGACTTTATAAAATGTTTCAAGTCGCTTGGAAAAATCATCAGCCCGCTTAAAATCGCGTCCTCGATCGGCTAGTCTGAACAGTGCGCGATATCCGATTCGGTCGTGCTCCAGGTTCTCATCGCCAACTGGAGTCGAGGGAACGATTCGGACTGTTTTTCATGGAACGACTGGCCCGGCGACGAAGCCGCGCATATCCAGATCGGCAACGCTGGATAGAAAAAATGAAGTAATTTATAAAAATTTTTATAAAAAATTGAAAAGAATCAAACATATAGAAATAAAACTTATCCTTTATTTTTAGCGATATGGAATGCATAAAAAGTTAATTGCAATTATAACGATAACAAAAAGTTTATAATGTTTGATTTATGTTTGAATAAAAAATGAATTGGAATTGATTGAATTTTAGTTACCAATTGTTCGCGAGATAAACGAATCGTCTGGAAAACCCGGCGAGCTGCGTCTGAAAATAAGATCGATGAACGGCAGTACAGTTTTCCTCGTTCACGTTTCTGCAGACGATACGGTAGCGAGGCTTTATCAACTGTTGGATAGGGTAATGCTGAAAGGACGTCAACGAAGTTACAAAATTATTATCAGTGGGTAAGGAGATGGTCCATTTCACCTAAAATTATAATTAAAATTTCATTTTTGTTGATTTTTTCATTAAGCTTAATACTTATAACATATCGATACAAAAAATTTTCAATTTTTTGGGAAGCAAATAATTTGTTATTACCAATTATCAAGCTCCATCAAAATTGTATAGTTGAACCTCTATTGAAAGAATAATGAAAAATATTCATTTGACATTTGTTTATTTAAAGAAAAATGAACTAGAAAAAATATACATAATACATTTAGAGAATAGACTTAATATGTTAAACAGATTATTAAAGATCTAGAAAGATGAACATTCAAACTTGAAAGTTGTTTCGGGTTCCAGATACGAAAGAAAACGATTGGACCAGTTTGGCATCCCGTTGAGGGAATATGGAATTTCAAGGGACAGCGTCCTCCATCTTGTGAATGACTAAAATTCACCCCATCAAAGAAATCAAATCGCCCATATAATGTGATAGTGATAAACATAAGGTACCTGATGAAGCGTTGGTATCACAACTTTTTTTTCGTGCTGTCGAACATTATTTTAGTATATGAAGATTTTTGTCATCTGTCGTGTGTAATATTTGAGAAAAACAGAAATGAATTGCTTCCCATTACTTCATGATTGTAAAATGTAATATCTTGTATATGAAAAATTGCGAAAAAAATAATTATACGGGCTTCATTCTGGATTACGTTTCGGAACCAATTGATTTATTTTGCATCGATATTCCTGCATGGTCATCACTGAAATAGTTAATCAAAGTGTCAATCAACTTTCTCTTCTCCTTTTATGTACTCTGATTTTATTTTTTTATGCAATTTTCTATAGTAATTCTACATTTTTACTGAAAAACTAAATTTACACCAAGCTAAAATATATACTTTGACAGAAAAACGAATCGCTCGTTTGTCGTGATGGTAAAAAACATTTTTTTGAGGTGCTGATGATGCTTCAATTTTTCGCTATTAAATATTATTTTAGTATTTGAAAATTCGAGTCATTTCTTGGGTAGAAAATAGTTTATGTGTCTGAATGTCATTTTGTTATACGGAAAATTGCGAAGCACAATATTTTCACAGACTTCATTCCGGTTAACGTTTTGTGAGCCTTTTGTGAATTCAAATTGATGTTTCCGTGTTATCAATCATTTGAACAAGCTGAGTTTCAAGAGTTCAATGCCCACTCTCTGATAGAAGCCCTTGGGTTTTTTTTTATCGCAATCCCTTTTTTTTACGGACACTGAATTTTTTGTCTCTTTCAAGTTTAACGTTTTATGGGACGTTATTAGTCGCAGATCGAAAAATGGTTTTCTGCAAAATAGCTGCCATTTTGCTTCGGCTAGCGTACACTTTTTGCGATTTTCCCAAGGACAAATGGTGCAGATTTTAAAAGCCTGGACGTTTGAAGCGCTTCACGAACGAATGCAATTTGCGAAATGGAACGACCATGAGAAACTAGGGAGAGAAAGAAAAGAGAATTAGAGATAAAGAGACAGATACGTAGAAATTTCAACGAGACAACTTAGAGAAAAAGTGCTCATCAGCGTCCACGCTCAAATGTGAATGAGACCCAACAATGGACATAAAAGTTACAATTACCAAAATATCACTACGTCGCATCGAAAAAGTATAATTGACGAACGGGCAGGGGCTCATTACAAAATACTATTTTTTCGAAATTGCTCTTTTTGTAATTACTGATTTATTTCTTTGCATATATGTAGGTACCATTTTTACAATTATAATATGCATGTAACTTTTCGACGAGACTAAAAAAATCATTTTACTCGAGCACCAATAATTATGAAGGTCCCGGTTTCATTGAATTGAATTTTCGCTACAATAATCTAATTTATTTTGACATCGATAATTTGATCCCAAGCATATGTAATAAAATAATTTTTGAAGAAATTGGCGAAAAGACTGGTAATCATTAAAAAATACTTTTTTTTAAATTTTACTTGATTAAATTTTTGCAATAATGTAATGTAATCTATTTTGTCTACTTTGTAATATCAACAACATTGTAATAGTCAACAATGTAATATGAGGCATAATTGTGCATTCCAGGAAAAATGTTAATGAAAATAGAAAACATCTTCCTCGCGAATTAATATTCTCAAGGTATTTTATAAAAATGGGGGAAATTGTCACGTAATTTGAAACAACGAAATTTCATTTTTTTCGGTAATTCTCGGTGCAAAGACGTACAAATTTTACTTTTGCTTAAGAGAACTTTCGATAAGGATGGAGGAAAATGTAGTTAAGGGAAAGTCTCGAGCGGGGTTTGGAAGAGAGAATTTGCTCCTTGCAACATTTAACAGCGCCGAATACAGTCGACGAGTCTGTCACTTATCGCTAAGGGCGTGCTACACACTTCCTCAAGGAACGAGCGAGACTCGGGACCCGTTGAAGCAACGAGTCTCGAGCAGACGAATAGTTCTCGAAATTTAACCCCTCAATCTAAATCTATATTTACCTGATGAATACGCTTTCCCATTCCCTGCATTTTACATTAACAACTTTCACACGTACGTGCAAAACACACAAGTCATTTTCTATCTGAATTCATAAATACCATTAATTCGTAAATGAACGGACGAGCTAAATATTCAAATGGTATTCTTGATTTTTAAAAGTACATTTGAATAACAAATTCAAATGTGAGTTGGAAATATATAACAGGAGAATTAAATAAGAGTCTTTTGTTGACAGCATTTCACGTTTAATATTACTCAAGTATTTCAGGATTATACAGCGAATTTATAACATATATATGATAATAAACAATAAAATAATACAAGAAGTTCCACAATTAACGAATTTATCATTTTGTCAACAACGCGAGGAATCATATTTGTTATGAATTATTAATATTGTAAATCGAAAGTATAAATATAAATTGTTCGTATTTTTTAAAATGAAAATGGAAATACAAATTCATAAAGATTATAAATATATGTAGATATATTTATGCAAGAAGTTTGAGGAATCTGAATACAATGAAAATAAAGTTCGTCTAATTAGAAATTTACATTAAGATTATAATGACATGGATTTTGTGAACTTCGATCGAATGTCGACAAAAAGGCTTTCACCTCTCTAGCATAGTTATTTTCTCATTCCCTTCACCGCGACGATATGATAAATGAATTTTCATTTTAACATGATAAAAAGGGGTTGATCGATATGCAGAAATGTTCATTAGACTTTCACGTGAAGACGCGGAGAATTTCTTAAACCGGGGTTATTAAAGAATCAAAAATAGTTATCGATGAGAACTCTCTACTATCCGACCACGAATAATTTTTTTAATTTTAGATTGTTCGTGGGTACACTTTCCTATATTTTCTATAAATATTGAAATTACAGTCTTTAAATCATATCAATAAAAGATGGTTCATTCTTCCACGTAATATTTTTGATATATCCAAATTGTAGCATTGTCTAAATTTTTAAAAAAATTTCTGAAATAGTTTTGAAATTTTCAAATCTGATGGTATTTGTATTTTATGGATTTATTGTATTAAAAGTTGTCGATCAGTGAAAAATTCAAAATTCTGTACCATAAGAAAATCGAATTCTCTTAGATACTAAATGATAAATAATATTGTTGGGTAGTTTCTTACAATAAAATCACATGACAAAGAAAAGGGTAAATAATTTCCTTCTTTTGAGAATAAAGTCGAATGAAATTTTTCATTATATCTCGAAGTCAGTCTGTTGGTACCTGTATGCTCGGATAAGGGACTTTTTTCCGTAAAGTTAATCGATCAATTTTGATGTATTTATCTTATAATCCCCAGTGAGAAAAAGAATCCTCTTATCGGGGCAAAAACGAAAAATGTGGGAAAATAATTATTGTGAAAGATGAGAGCTGAGGTGGATGGAAAAATAAGAGAGGAATAGTCTATGGCTATTGGTAGGATTTTTGTAAGAAGATAGTAGAATCTTCGGAGGATCCGGGCTAGCCGAATTAATCAACGTGATGACAAAAGAAAAATTGCCAACACTCATCCGTCATTGGCTCCCTTGGAAAGAAATCGGAAAAACGATGTGCGAGCTTTCCATGCACCTGCTTCTTTTTTGCTTATTTATTTTTAAGCGTATAAATGTCGTAAATGTAGGTAAATAGGTAAATATTCAGAAAGACCACTTTTCTGAAATTTGGAGTATTTTTAATTTTTATTTTTCAGATATGAATATTTCTTTCAACTATTTCTTGTGCACATGACAGGGTTAAAAGTAATTAATATGATAGGACTGATACTTCTGTTTCTCTGATGATACTACGATGATACTACTGATACTACGTTTCTGAAGATAAATATGTAATGAATGTAGACAGGGATGGTAAAAAAAGATTTAAAAAACGTTTATTTGTAAATTATTTTATTCATCGTTTCGTCGATTACGATTGGCACAAATAACATTCGATCGAACATTTTTTTTCGTTTATCGACACTGTAGAGTGCAGTGGCAGCCAGTTGTCAATGTTCTATTTTTTGTCTTTGGCATTTTTTACAATTGGCAAATTGCATTATTCTTTTTTTTCTCTCACAACTCACACAATTTCTTCGATTCTTGCTCTCGTTCTTTGAAAATTCACATGTAATTCGTTCATTCTTCACACTTTACAACTCGTCAACTTATCGTATATCACGTTTACGCACATTGGCTCGTCGAAGAAAAAAAAAGACATTTCAACAAATGTCAAACAGTAAAAATAACTTTTCAATATGTTTCCATTTCGAATTTCCTAATGAGAGTTAAATAACAAATTCGATATAATATATACACCTACATAATATACTCACTCAATGTATATACGTACATATAAATGTAGACTTGATCCACCGAAAAGATTATAAACCAAGATAATTATTCTAGATTTTTCTACAAAATTTTCCAAATTCAAAATTGAGGAATAATTTAGATCGTTTCGTTAAATACCAATTTTCACGTAAATTTCCACTATTATTAATTTTATTAATCCACTTGGTCTTTTTGGTATTTTTTCAGTTTTGCATTTAGCAAGATATGAAAGGATGTAGAGTAAAATAAAAATTTTCCAAACCTTTTACTTTTTATCATTTTGTAGACTAGAATAAATATTTTGAAGCATAAATAAACCCCACGGAGGGTCGCAAAAATTTGAAACATTATTGTTTACACGTACGTATACACATTGCTCGCAAATATAACAAACGAATCACGACACGTGCATCGCGAGTCTCTTTTAATTTGCAAAAAGTGTTTATCCTCGGGTTTGTTTGAGTTGCGTCAATCGAGCAATGTTTACTCCTCCTGCCCTAAAATTGTCCCATCACTCAACGACCCGGAAAAACGCTGAACAAACATTTTTCATTGATCAGACGAAATTTCTCAACTGCGAAACTTGAACAATCGAAATAAATCGAAAACGACAATGGCAACAATGGTTGTAAATTTATAAAATAATAAATTCCACATCAATTTTAACATCTTTTTTATAAATAAAATATGCAACATTAAACAATTCAACTACACGGCAATTGTGAACGAAATTTGGTCGTATACAATATTTATCTCGTCTCAATGTGAATCGAAAGAGTCCTGGTCGTTCGCAAAGTGTTGGGAAAATTTTCGGTCCGAAGAGGGTTCAAATTTTTATCAATGATAATTATAATAATAATAGTATCAATAATAGTTCGTAACAGTATAACGTTCACGCCGTTCTCTCGTGTGTCAAAATATGACTATATGGAAACTCTTACAAGTTTTCTAATTTCTGATACATAATTATAATTTAATAGCAACATCGATTCTCATATGTATACTTATCCAGAGTATTCTTTCTTTCTTTCTCTCTCTCTCTCTCTCTCGTGCGAATATGTATATATACATTCAATCACTCGATAATTTCCTTTTCTCTCTTTAATAAATTCTATCCTGAAATACACGTCCGTGCACCGGCACAAAATTTCGTGCTCGTAAAAAAAATTTACACTATTTTCCGCATACATCGAGTGTTCCTTCGCGTGACGATAAATCGATTTTCGTTATTTATATTTCTTAACAAATAGGCCGTGATATAGTTTTGTAGTTTTCTTCAATTAAAAACAAATCGTTCAATTTGTTATCGTCACGGATTTTTCGAATTTGGTTGTTTTTCATCTATTTTTTGTTGAAACTTTGGTTTTTACCTTTGAGCTTCGGCTCGGCGTGCAATCCTTTACGCGTCGTATTCTATTGAACTATACATGGATATGGCCGCTTTGTGGAAAGTATCGCGGTCGATGGAAAAAAAAGGAATTCGTACCCGAATAGCTCGGCTTACGCTTCGTATCAAATTGACTTCCGGTCTAGAGATAAAAGCGTACGTGCGTTTCCCGCGTGAAAAAAGGGAACACGGGAGAGGGAGACTCGTCGTTTTTATCCTCATGAAAAATGATCGGAATTCAAAAAGCTTGGTCGTAAGGATAATCATCAAGAATTCTGCTCATGATTAAGAATTCTTCTCTCTATATATTATACACGATACACGTTACAATTTTTTTTTTCATTATTTACACGTATAGAATACTCGTATGCACAGAAAAAGGATATTTAGGATCAAAAAGAGTGAATTTGTACCGGATTTTTACTTCGAATTTATAAAAAATGTCTTGCCTATCTAGTCTCAATAATCGATATACAAACTCCCGATTCATTCTCATCGAAACTCACGAAATTGTTCTGTTTTTTTTTAAATTCGTTAACTCTCGTATGCGCTAGATACTTTTTTGTATAATTTATAGTACACGTTTTTTTGTTTATAAATTGGTACGAGAACAACTTGGCTCTTAACGAGCCCGGTGCATTTTTTTTTCTCTCGACTCGAACAGTTTGTCCGCGGTCGTTCACTCGGATCACACGCTTCATTATATTAAATTAGCCTAAGAATTTACACAATTTACAACGGCGACAACGCGCCGATTTCTTTTGTGGGATCGAACGTACTTTTTCCCAATTTAAATCGCTCGGTTTTTATTTACTCTCGTCGTGACGGTTGATCGCTATCAATCGCTTGTATACATTTTCTTTTCAAGGATGTGGCAGTGATGAAGCGTGAGAATTTAATTTTTATCTTTGGTCCGGGAAATCGGGCAACTGCGCGACAAAGACAGCGATGCATATCGGTTTTTGGGAATATTCTTCCACATATTTTCATCTGTTTTTCGAAAAAAGAGATTTTTTTTTCTCCATTTTTAATCTTAATGTAAATTTGGCCTGATAATTTTGGTCTACCTCGGATATATAAATGTGAAAATGAAAGATCGATGTAAAAATCGGTCTTGACATTTCGCGTTCGATCTTAAAGAGGTAAAAAGTGCGGCGTGTGTGTGTGTGTGTGTGTCACTCACATATTTTTAGGACAGTGGGGAACTATCTTCGAGATCGGCATGAATTCGAGCCGGGGATCACGTGTGCTATAAGCACGTCTCCTTCTGATCGACGTTTACGATCACGCTTGCCTGATTCGGGAGTTCCTTCGGGATCGTAACTACGCCCGTAGGAATCTCCTCGAGTATTGGTCAAAGGGTCGTCGTCCTCGATACCACGGCTGATGGCGGTGGAGGCGGAGGCGGTGGCGGTGAGATAACTACGTCAGGCTCACCCGCGAGATCGCAGTCGAACCTCCATAAAATGCTTTCAGGGTGGTCACCTCCTGCTGAACGTCATTCGTTCACGAACAAGATAACAATAAAACACAAACGTAAATCATCTTTCGCGCACTTTAAGAATAAAACGAAGCAAGGATCGACTTTTTGTATGCTTTTGCTTACAATTGAATCGAATTTTCTAAAAGAAAGATAAAAGTGCGAGCTTCAGAAAGATTTATTCGAAAATAGAGAGCAAAATTTGTTTTTCCTTTCTTAAAACATTAAAACAGGAAAATCTGTTTTTTAAATTCGGTAATCCTTTGATCCCATCTGTTAAGCTCTGTAAAGTTTCCACGAAAAATTTAAAATTATTTATTTTAATGCCTTGGCACCAAAAATCTTTCACTTTTGTCACCTAAAATTCGAAGATTACCGAGAGCGACATTTTGAGGATCTATTATTCATATACCAGAGTTGGTGAGAGCTTTTGTACTTTAATTTTGAAATCGCCAAATGTTCATTGAATAAAATATCGAATAATTTACACAGAGTGAAAATTTTGGTTTGCAACGTGTATTTCTGTCATAATTTAAAAATACATAATTATTCGCAACTTCGATTATAATCAAAGTGCGAATAATAAATTAATATCGAAGCAAATAAGTACTGACCTTGACCCAGAGTAATGCCCGAAGAAGATCGTCTCGTCCTCGGCGGGGGTGGTTGATGTTTGTGCGTGTGACTGTGACTGTGGGAGTGGGAGTGGCAGTGTGTGTGGCGCGTGTGCGTGGGCGTAACCCGACAGGCCGACGGCGGTGGCGGCGGAGGTGCTTGCTGCAATTGCTGCTGTTGTTGCTGCGACTGCGGCTGCTGCTGCTGGTGATGCTGTCGATGATGCTGAGCAGGAGGCCTGTGCTAGGTGTTCCCGCCATGGCACGGACCCACTTGATCGAAGCTCAATGATTTCTTCATCTCCATCATCGGCAACGCACCAGCCTCCTGCTAATTTTGGCAATCGAACCATATCCAAATGTTAACAACATCGAATTGGATCCTTCGTGTTTCTTTTTTTTAATCTCGACTTGAAGGTTTCATTTTCACGTTTTAACGACGAAAAAAAAGGATCGAATTTCAAATTAAAATTTTTATCTCACTTTTTTGTTTCATTTATTTTTCTGATGAATGAAATCGTTTGCTTCACTTTTTCAACAAAGATGTTGAAAAACTATTGAATATAAAATTACGACAAAAAGCATGAAAAAATTGCGAAGGATTCATGGTTAGACTTTCTTTTTCGTTTTATCGAAAACATGCACCGGATTTATTTCTTCCGTGTTTTTGAAAATAGTGAGACTATAATTGAACTCGGTAAAACAATATATGTCTCCCTGGGGCAAATATCGTTGAGGGTTGGATTTCTAGTCACGACAAATCGTGAATGAAGTTTTGTGGCGCGCGCGCTGACCACGACGCCGTAAAATCCAATCTCTATGTATTGAGCATGCGTGTAGTTTTTTTTTTCAAAAAATTCTCTTTTGGTCTTCCAATTACTTTTTGCATGACAAAACGACAGTCCGATAAAGTAAAAATGTATATGGATCTCTATGTACGGTAATTATATTTGCCTGGATGTAGTATGCATAAAAGTTTTTTTTTGAATATTTTACTATTGACCTCCCAATTATTTTCAGCATCTAAATACAATTATATAGTTCGATAAAAGTAAAAATTTAATACGAGTGTCTCGTAAAGTTTTTGTCATTTATCCTCAATCACAAATCGCAATAACAATTAATATCGAGTTTAATAAATTCTGTAAAAGTCGATATCTAAATGTTTCAATGGACGAGCAAATCACATATAATACAATTAAGAATGACAAATAGATACATTCGTACAATTCATGCAAAATATTGGCACAATTCGATACGGAATACTTCATATCCGCAAAATTATATATTTTGTAATAAAAGCGACAAGTTTGAAAATTGATCGTAAAATATATACACATGTATCTTTGGGTATGGAAAATCCACTTAACGTTTTATACGGCTGCGTGCATCCGACAAATATCAATTTTAACGTGAACAAATTCGCGAACCCGGTGTTAGCTCTCGTTCTATATACATATTGAACACTAGCAAATATCGGACAGACATGATTTTGCATAAGCAAAATCTATGCATCGCCCGAACTTTTGAGCCTTTCCGTTATTCCGAAAATTGAGAAAATTACCAAATGAATTCAGAAAAGTACACATTTCTATACGAACAAAATGCAAATTGTTTGATAAATTTATAAAAGTTTTGCAGTTTTGAATAGTTTGATAATATTTCAATAAATTCAACCAAAATATACGCGTTACAGAGGTTAATGCGTCTTGCGAGCATCATCATATTTTCCACGAATTTGAAGCCATTCAAAAGCGTAACAGTGTTCGATAAAAAAATTTGACTTTTTTAACATCTGTTCATTGATTGCTTTGTTATCACGCAAACAAAGGTTTCTCCTATCCGAACGAGATGCTCGTTAACTTTGAATAGCATAGTTGGATGATGGATAATTAAGCAAAATAATGATCCAACGCATTCATACAGAATGCTTCACAAATGAATCCTAAATTGTTACAAATTATAAAATTCAATTTGATATTGATTTTTTAGCCATTTCGCCCGTAATTTATGGAAAAGTTCGTTTCGCGAGCGAATTTTCATTGAACACATGAATAAAAGATGCATCAACTGAAGCCTTCAATCAGCTTTTACATTTGAAAATAAATTGTCCGTACAATGGGAAAGAAGGGAGAAAAAAATGTATTTCTGCTGCTCAAATTCTTGATAAAATAATCGAAATTGGTTAAGTTGATTCTTACGCTATTTTCTAACCATACTCCGATCGTATATCGATCACAACTTGAAATTTACTTATTAAGAAATTTAAAAAAAAATTTTATACTACCTCGTGTACCATGGGAAAATAAAAAAGAAAAGTATAAATAATCCACTTTCGAAGCTCACCGTATCTAAAATATAATGATGATGGTATTTTTATTCTTGCGCCATAATCATTCTTGATGCTTTTGGTGATTCGCTTCAGAGCCTATTGATATGTAATCATAATTTGAAATAAAGATTTTCCGTGATTTTTGAACAATCATCTCTCTAATGAGTGTGAAATTAAAAATTTTTATTTTCGATCGGAAATTTTGTCCAATACCTACTATCGATAAAAATAAAAAACTTATATGAAAAACAATGTTGTGTATTAATTGTTGTCATAAAGCGCTGAACACCTTCTATAATTACTCACGTCAACGTATACATATGTATATGTATAATTTCATGGGCGAGGTACCGAGCTTGCGAGCCGGTATAATTACGGAAAGCGCCCTCGCTATCAATAACTAATAAATTATTGAGCCACTTGGAGATCGAACTCTCGCGCGGCACAGCTCCCTCCCGTTAATTCGGGACAATTCCTCGGTCCGCGTTGCACGGGAAATCTATTCATGCGTTGAGAGGCTACAAATCGTCCCCGTTTCTCTCCATTTTCAATGGATCTTGCGCGTGCATGCACAGATACGCGAGTGTCCACACAAACGCGTCGTCGTCTATCGTGCATAAAGTTCGGGCAACCATACGAAACCTCGTACATATAAATCGTTATCGGACCTCGTTTGACGTTTCTCCCTCGACCGAGAAATTTATGTGCCGCGAGAAGAGTTCGACTCCGGGATCTGGCAACGATACTTCCAAGAATATTCGTTTACTTTTCATAAAACTCCATAACATACTCTAAGAAATTTCGAGGAAAAAGAAAATTTTTATCTTCTTTAGAGAAAAATTATCATTTTATTTGAAATTTTTACTACTTCAAAAATAATAATGATAGAATCAACATTTAGACTATCTAATTCATTTATTTTAGTAATTTATCTAATTGATTGATAAAAATGTAGAGAGATTGATTTCTTGGAAGCGCGACTCGTTCCCAGGTCCACGGACTCGTCATGCAGGACAAGACTTACACCATTTAGCCGAGGTATCTCGATGCTCGGTATGTACGTTGTTTCTTCACTTTGACTGGCGCTGCAGTAGCGACTCCGTCGCATGGAAGAGCGAGGACTGCATCGGCTGCAGCGGGTCCCCGCGGACCGTGATCGCGCTTTGCTCGATGGTTTCTGACGCGAACCGCACCGTACAGCGAAACTCAACTCCGATGCCATCTCGGCGCACAGGGACTGTCCATTTTATTCGTCATTTTGTGATTTTTTTTCATTAGAATTCGGATTTTATCGTTTATTCTTATCGAATCGTTAATTTTTCATTGGTCATTTCGCGCATCCGATGATTTTTGTTCGTTTTTGTATTTTCGATTGTGTTTTTTTTTTAAACCCGTAATTATAGTCTCGATCGAATAATCCCCCGAATTGTCATTTACGATTCGTCATTCGCGCATTACCGATGAATATCGATTCGTCATTCATCATTTTGACGTTTCATTATCAGTCGAGGATTCGTCAATCGTTATTTGTCAGTCGTTATTTTTAAGGATAGAGGTCCAGCGCGAATGAGAATAAGTGCGAAAGGAAAGAGAAACGACGTAGAGAGAGAGAGAGAGAGATGGAAATGGAGAGAGAAATTTCACATGGGAAATCGAGCAATTTCGTTGCGATAACGATCACGTTGCTCGTCCAGAGGTTTATGACGTCGCGGTGGATCGGGATGAGAGCGAGGCTCGCATTGAAAACGAGAAGGGCGGATTGGATGAATGGCGAGAATAGCGGAAGTTGATCACGGTCGGTGGTTGTCCAACGAAAACGGTGGAAGGAGCGTTGAAGATAAAAGCCAGTAAATGCAGAGGGGCAGATATTCGAGTATGACGTCAAAAGGGACGATTCCGAAGTTACCATGGAATTTCCGAGAGCTCGGTATAGGAAGAGTCGTCAAGGAGAGGGGACGCCAGAAATTCGCGAAGTGCCGATGGCAATCGAGAAAACCAAACGCGTTCGTCGATGAATCGAGTTTCGTCGTGACGTCACGTTCGTAAATGCCCAAAGTCGATTTATAAAGGAAGAGAGATATAAATAGAGCGAGAGCGCCACAGAGACGACCAGACGAAGTGACGGACGGGCAGCAGCACAACAAATATCATTACATAAAAAAAAAGGAAAGAAAGAAAATATATGAAAATAAGACGGTAACAACGAGATATATGTATACATAATGAACACAGATAATGAAATATTATACGTGTAACAAGTATCATGCGATGTCGAGAACTCTGGCGAGAGGTGAAAGTATTCCGGAAGTGAGAACTACCTCGTTCGAACATATTTATTACCTTTTTTTTCTTCATCTAATGAACCCGAATGAAAAAAAAATCGTTGATCGATCAGAAGACTTGTTTCCTTTACTTTTTTCATTTTCTATTTTCAGTTGAAAATATTTTTTGCTAGAACTAACTCTACAGAAGTCACTCAATTGTCTTGCGAATTCAAAGAAATTTCATTTTTTCATCACTTGAATCGTGTTTCATCTCTCGCATCATTCTCGTCCCCATTCCAGAATTTTAATTAAAAAATGAATTTCAAGACTCAGCCATTTTGAATTTTTTTCAAATCGTAATGTTTTTTTTCTTCTTGTTTTCAAATTATGTACATTCGTGACACCGAAAACGTGCACGTTGAAAAGAAAATGACGTAATTTCCAGCCCGAGGCCCACAGCAAACAGAGCGTAGAGTCGAAAAAAATCTCAAGAATACTTTAACAAAGTTTTCTCTGCGTGTACGCGTCATTTCCGTGATGTAAATTTGTATACGAATGTTCGCGTTTCCGTTTATGCACGTGTAAAGATAAGGATAAGGAATTGTGCTCACCCTGCTGGACTGGGCGTTCTTCTTCGAGTTCCAGCAAAACTCGAGTATGGCAACGAGAATTGCGAGGGCGAGTCCGCAGAGCAGCACAACGAAAACTCCTCCTGAAAAAAGGACGTTCGAGCATTAAAATTTAGAGAATAATTATCATAATTAATAATAAAGAAATGTAAAAAATAACCCGGGACTACGAGAAATGAAGAGGAAGTGTCTCATTAGTTTTATGTGCCGGGGGTGTTTCTTCTTTTAATTTCTTATTTCGAAATCTTCTCGAGACTTAAAAGTATAGCCGTGTATAATAACGTACTTTCTTAAGTTGCTCTTAAAATTGGTTCTTCAGCGCACACAGACGTTTACATCCGACGAAACTATAATATTTTTTTGCTACACAACTTTATTATTATCATTTTTTACGTCACCGAAAAAATGTGTATCGCGGCAATTTTGCAGTAACTACTCTCGATAATTGCCAACTTTCTCATTAATAAAATTGTAGAAGAAACTTAACAAATCAGCTCAAATTCTTATTGTCGGAGTTTTAAAGGGGATTTCATTGTTTTGTCTTTTACCTTCAAATTTCAACAAAGATTCCGATTTTTTATGATAATATACCTATATTCATTGAGAACTCTTAAAAGAGTTTCGATGTCGACTTAAATTTCGTGTTTGACTAAATAATTCAACTTTGATTTTGTATGGGAAACGGTCGAGAGAAGAGACCCGAAGAAGAAAGAGAAAATCGAGAGTGAGAGATCCGAGTACTGGTAATTGAACGGCTAGTCTCGACCGATTCTTTGTCCAGGAAAAAGTTTTTCCGAGCGCCGTACTACGGGGTGGTACGCTCGGTGCAAAAGAAAAAAAAACCGAGAGACTCACGGCTGGAAAATCGTGAGCGCAATGTCTAATGACCGCGGGCAGTGCGAAGGACCGCTCCGTAATGCATCGATGTAATATAGCGGTCTAAAAAGCAATATACAGGGTGTCCCGAAAGTCGATTCTAATAATATCAAAAACACATCGGCGATAAAATTACATAGAGAAAAGTAATTGGAAGTTTTCCGATCCGAGCAACGATTGAGAAGTTATGAATGGGCGAAGTTGAGCCAATCAGCGAGCAACACGTGGCGGTGGTCACGTGACTAGCGAGCTATCGATTGGGTCACGGTTATCTCTCGATAATTCGTCACTGGCTCATCGGTTCGAAAAGTGTCTCAGGATTTTTCGCTCTGGAATTTCGTCGCAAATTTAATTTACATCCTATCAATGTTGGAATTTAAAGCACCCTGTATTCTCGTGAAAAAAAAGCGTATAATAGAGTATAAGGAAGAGTATATCTACACGAATAAGGCCGCGGGCGTTCCAAGTTTTTCCGTGAAAACCTCCGGGGCTGCGCTAGAAATCTTTCGTAAGATCGTGCTATCTCTCTTTTCGCTAGATAAAAGTCCTTTATTTCTATCTTGGACGTAGTATGTACCGAGTCTGAGATTCCTTCGAGCTTCGCATCCCGATTAAATTACGCGAGAGAAGAGCGGACATGCGAGCCCGAGAAAGATTAGAAACGATAACGGGCGAGCGCGTTGATATCGATTTTCCGCCGGTTCGGATATCCGATTGTCGTGAATGAAAATTGAACTGGAAGAAAATTTTCGCAATACTGATATATACAATATTTTATACATAAAATATGCGACGGATTTTCTTTCACATACATAATATTATTTACACTTCGCATTTTGTTTTAATTATGTGTCCAATTAATTACTTTTCCTGTGGAAGACAAATTCAAGCAGATAAGACTTCATTTTCTTGATAAAAAAATAAAAATGTATGCAAATAGCAGGAAGAACCTGATAACCGGAGGAAAATCTCCGTCCTGATAAAACGTCCAGAATGGAAAAAAAACGAAATTGCGAAAAAAATGGAGAATAACGCAATTTTTTGTCATTTCTTCGTAAGGATGTAAATCTCATCGTGCTGGAACAGTGGCGTCGTGTGGAAGTTTAGATAAAAGAAAAATTGAAGCTTTTGGCTCGTTCATCGCCGACGAGCGAGATGTACGTACATATATGCATTTACGTATGTATTCGTGTACAATGTACAAAATGTACACACATATGCGTGTATGTATGTATGCATTTATGTATGTAAGTGTATAGCATTATCGAATGCGAACGGACGAACCTCTTTGCCTTGCGTTTCTCAACGAACTCAACGCTTTCTCGAATAGAGCTGAGATACTTTCGAACCACAACGAGATTCATTCTGCCCACACACGCTCGCACGAAGATTGCATTGAAAGTGCATCGGTTTCCCACAGTGATACGGAAAAAGACGTCTCCTCGACTGCGTGCCCTCTTGGAGCCTCGCCCCAACATGATATTAATCTGTTTGCTAGCTCCCAAGACTTACTCTCTGTGTAATGAAAAAAAAAATCTGTATAGGACGTGCGCACGCATATCCATCATATTTGTTGTACGGCTTTTGCTATCAGATCGTCCTTTTTTCTGCTAAAAATTCGTTAAAATATTTATTTTTATGATAATAAAATCTTTGAATACCAAATAAAGTAGATGTTTGTGAAATGCCATGTTTTAAATTTTTCCCCAACTTCGAGCAGAGAAGATCTTAATAGTAAGGACGCTAAGAATGTAATCGTTTTGTGCTTATTGTTTATTTGAGCGCATTACTTAAAAATTTTTAGAAGCATCTTTCTGGTTTTCATCATTCTTTTTTCGAAAGATTTTACTTTCGGCCCCATGATTTTTTTCACATTTGACGCTAAAATTATAATTTTAATATAATTATAATTATAAACGATAATTATCGTTTAAATCAGGTTTTCTAAAATTTCGTTAGATGTTTTTTTCTTAAGGTTAATAAAATTAATTTGTTGTAATTTCAGCTTGATTCTACTTTGCTAATTCTTTTGTCCTAATAAAATCTATAATATTTCACTCAACAAAATTCACGTACTCAATATTTAAAAGTTTTAATTTTTCAGTTTTCTGTTAAATCAACCTGAAAAGACGGTCGAGAGATTATCGAACAATTTTTTTCTTACATGTCTTGTTCAAAAGCACTACTTGAAAAAATCATCAAAGATTCATCATTTTGTCTGTCTTGAAACATCTTAAAGAATATTCTCGTTGATCTTTCTGGCTTTTAGGTCAGGCTCTCGTTCTTTTCGAGAGATTACCTTCGCTCTGGCACACACTTTAGCGGGGGCTCTTTGTTCATTGTGTTTCCGCGCACACCGGTAAGCAGAGACCGAAGTAAAGAGAGAAAGAGATGAGAGAGAGACTACTACGTATTCATGGGAGCGAAGCCCGTTCTCGTGACTTTATCAAAACTTGGTCATCTTTCAGTCGGAGAACCGTGCCATTTTATTCGATCCCCTTTCCTCCTCGCCGCGTATCTGTCTGGCTCTGGGTCCACTTGAATATCCAGTGGGACATCACGTCGGTAATGGGCAGCCTGACCGAAGGAGCAACAGGAAGAGACGACTCGTTCGTTTTGACAAGGAAAAAAGAAGAAGAAAGAAAAAAGCTTCCTCTTTTTTCTCGTTTTCCTCCACCCTTTCCGTTTCGTGCTTCGAATGTTGGCGAAAAAATTCAACATTCGTCTCCCTCGAATCCTTTCTTCTTCTTTTTTTCCTCTCCGATCTTTATTCTTCTTTTTTTTCGTACCTAAGGAAAATTTCGTGGCAGAAAGAATTTCACGAAGCGCAAACTCGGAGAGCCCAAGAAAGCAATTTGTTCCGCGCAGCTAATGCGAGCTCGGATCACGCGATACAATTTTGTCAAAAGATTTATTTTCTGTTGATTCGCAGCAGTGGAAAAACATGAGAACGTAGGAATAAAAGTAAATGAATTTAACAATAAAAGGCCATTAAAAACTATTTTTGAGCATTAAAAAATGTATTTGGTACATCGAGAGAAAATTTTCATACCTTTCATTAAAATAAATTTAAAAAAAGACTTTGAATTGATTGGAAATTGGCGCTTTTATTATATTCTCTTTTATTTTTTTTAAAAATATTTCTTTGTTCTATGAATGCAAAAATTATTACAAAGCAATATGGCAACCGTCTATTGAATATTATTTTAGAAAAGATTTCTCGAACAAAAATAACAAGAAATTGCATCTATTCTGTTTCTAAATTCGATGTCCAGCGTGTGGATTTAGCGTCAATGCGAAATGTGTATTTTGGTTGCAAATTAAGGGAAACCGGCAAAGCTGTGGAGACAAGTTCGCGGTGGTTCGCAGATACAGTTAATTCACGAGGATTTATGAGCGGATGATGAAACGAACGTGCAGCACGAAAAGCCGTGAATTTCTCCACTTATCGGCTATTCTATATGACGCCGAGGGAGAGAGAGAGAGAGAGAGAGAGAGAGAGAGGGGGGTTAATACGCAAGGGCAAAGGAACGAAATATCCCTGACCCACACGATTCTCTATCTCGCTTAATCTCGCAAGAGGAGAATGATCCAACGAGCAAGTGAGAGGGGGAGATCGAGAAACAGAAGAAGGCAAAAATAAAGGAGAGTCAAAGAGGATGAAGGGAGATAAAGCGCGATAAATGAGGGAGAAAGAGTGAGAAAAGGAGGAAAAGTAAAGAAAGAGAAAGATTAGGACAGAGAGCGAGAGAATGAAGGACATCCTCGGCGAGGACGACGACGCACCGGGATTTGCATAATTCCTACGGGAGTCCGTGATTTAGGTGACGTCCGGGGACAAGCAGGAAGCCGAAAGTTTCGACTTACCGGAGTGCCCGTTAACGGAAAGGGAAGTATATAGGAATAGCCATTTTTCGGGAAAGATGAAGAAAGAGGGATGAAGGAGAAGATCCTGGGTAAGGGATGAGAGGAGGAGCGAGAAGTAGGGTAGTAAAGCGTCTCGGGGTATCGTCCCTTTCGTGCTCCGTGCTCCAACTTTTCTCAACGATTGTATATTCTACGTGTATACGGTCCTTTTATGCTGGGCACATAGTCAAGATTTTCATGAATTTCATCGATTCTCGATTTTTCTTCTTCGAACGAACGTCCAACATTATTACTTTTTATTCTGGACTTTATTAATCTCAATCCACTCGCTGTACGAGTCAATGCACTATCGTGATGAATAAAATGTAATGTTGGAAGGAATTGAAAAAAATAAATAGTTACTTTGTCTTTTTATGTACCTATTATATGCGAAATTTCTTCATTTTATCTTCTATGTCGATCGTCGAATATATTTTCTTATTGATTACTGATTTTTTTTCCCGAACACGTGTCTACACGATTACTTTTTGTTTTCGACTTCATTAAAATATTTCTATCCATTCGTTTCGCACGAATCAATAGACTCTTGTAATGAACAAAATTAATAATAATCTCAATGGCGTAATATATGAAATTCAATTTTCTTAACAAAAAAAGAGGTACAAGAACTTTATAGCAAAAATAAAAAGTACATAATAAATGAAAATACATTCGAAAAATCAAGTGAGTAAGAAAAAAATAAATACAATAAAATTAATGAATAACAAATACCTTTTTAGAAATAAATGAGATTACGTCAATAAGTGAATTCCGGTACGAAACTACGATTAATTAAAAAGTTAGAAATTTTTTTGCGTAAGCTTTTACGACTCTCTACACTATTGAAATGTAATCCAAATTTAGTTATGGATACAATTAATTTACTTCTACGATCTGAATAACTGATCGTAATTCATAATTTAAAATAGCCATACATGCCAAATTGAAGTTTGACACTAGAACTTCACTTTGCCGTGATAAGACATGATCGCGGCTCGGCATAATTTTTTTTTTTCACTTGTCATCAAAACATCACACAGCGTGTCTCTTGAGACTATCGGAATTATTTTTTGATGGTAATCAATTAATTTAAAAGGGCCCTCGTGGTATTTCGTTGGCACAAATTCAGAGTTTCTGGCTCGAGTTACAGAAAATTCAGGCGGATACTCCAATATACTCCAAATGTATAAATATATTAAATATGATATACTAGAAACTACGTGTAACGCAATACACGAATTCACGAGACTCCGTTAATGGATTCGGTGTTTTGGTATTATACGAGCTGAACATCTCGCTCCTCGTTTAATTCACGGAAACGCGGGAGGTAACAGAAATTATCATCATTGTGGCAAGTTTCTTCTCCTCGCATCCCACACCGAAAACAAGATAGAGGAGCTCCCGTTAAATCGGTGCCAACGACCAATTGTGCGAAGTTTCAGGAAATTTACATTATATCGCGTACGCGCATTTCTCCTGAGCAATTAAAACGCTCCACGGCTCCTTTTCTCCCCAGTGAATACGAAAATGAAAATTGTTTATTCGTTAAAACACACCCAGATAGTGTATATGACGAAGTCCATCACGAACTTGGATTAATCTCGTAACTTTAGCGACGAACGAAATATCGGAGTCGTACGTGAGTTAAATTTTCAATGAATTGTCATATCCCGCTTTCCGGAAAGACGAGATATTTTATCACCCTCTCGTCATGAAAGTCCGCGGGAGAGCTCTATCGATTTTAGGAGAAGCCTCATCTTAACGATCGAAGTCGAAACGATTGTTTACACCGGACGAATGAAAGATGTGTGACAACTTGGTCGATATAATTGCCGGAGTTCTCGACGCGATCGAGAGAGAATTTTCTTTCGATGAAGGAGAGTTTATAATATCTCGGAAATGGCGGTCTGCGGAGACACGCGTGATAAAAATACACGATCGGAAAGTTCGAAGTGGTTGATCAGAAGTTTCGATCGACGCTTTTGAACTAACGAGTTTCGTGTCGTGTACAAGGATTCTTCTATTTTCTCGTTGACGCGACAGGGGACGAGACCTCTCACGGTTCCTCGTCGAATTTCCTCGACGTCACCCTTAAAACTCGAAGAAACTCTCTCGAAGATCGAAGGGTCGTACCGGCCTCGTTTGCCTTTTTTTTGTTTCCGTCTGCCTTTTCCATCCTCAGATAGAGGTCCTCGAGCTTCCTTCGGTTCCCTCGCACTCGACATTTCGCTCGGACGGTCTACGCGAGAGAATACACGTCGCCACGAGTGTGTGCGCGCGTGGAACTGGAGCAAACTGTGATTAACGAGACAACTTGGCCAATCTCTCGAAACTCTACGTCGGCGAAAAGACGAGTGCGTCATTCGCGTGCATGAACACGTGCATACAAATCCGCAGATTTGTTCGTACCGCGAGCTTCTGCACCTTTATTCAAAGTGGAAATCTTCGCGTACCATTTTTTTCTGGAAAAAAATAATAATCCGGGAATCTCGAACAGAACTCGCGAAAAGAGAAATATTTTTCAACGAGCAAACGAAAGTCGATCTTTGGAAAATATTATTTTAAGGAAAAAATCTTGAATGTTTTTTTTTCACACAAAGAATTTTCGCACTCAAAAATTTTTCTCCATTCTCTCTGTTTATTCTTCATCTTGCCCTCACGCTATCTGGAAAATCTACGACGAAAATGTTTGGTCGTCACGCGAGTAAGTTTTTGTTTACAAAATTTTGAGAGCGTAATGGTACGTCAGTGGCAGAGAGTATGATTAAACGAAGGGTGAGATAAGATGCTGTTGCATAATCCAACGCGGTTTTCTAGCTATGTCAACGCATTTCCGCTTTTCTTTGCGCCTCGTGTACCGTGTACGTGTGCGCATACATTCGACAATACATACGTATACGTGCTTGGTACATAAAGGTACGAAAGTTAGCGTCTTTCAGGTAAAAGAGAAGCCGTCGACGCTCGGTACAGTACATAGAGTACATTTGCCAGTGCGAGGAAGTGGCCACTCGTGTTAAAGTTACACAGTGAAAGGGGCAAGAAGAATGAGGGTTGAACGAAAGGAAGGAGGAGAAAAAAGTTTCATTGTGAGAGAAAAAAAAAGTTTCGTCACGGCAGATAGAGAAAAAACTCGCGAGAAAATGTACAGTGAGGTTGGAGAACTCGTTGACTCCACATGAGTGTGTGCGCAAGGAATTTTTCGTTAAAAGAGGGAGATAAAAGCACGTCAAAGAGCGGCTTCGATGCTCCGCTTTTCAAGTAAAGGGGAAATATATATTTAAAAAGCGTAACCGCTGGCTATGATGAAAAGAGGTCGATATCAAGCTGCGGATATTTTACAAAAATTGTAAATTAATAGTTGCTGCGGAAAGCTCAGCGGATTTACAGATACACGAGCTCCGTTTCCATATTTTGACATTTAGGTATAGTAAAAGAATTTCAAAACATTCTCGGAAATGAAATCCTCTGCGAAGAGAAATTCTGCAAATTTTTATTTTCTCTCAGTTTAAAAAGAGGGAAAAAATTTTTTGAAAAGGGAAAAAGGACCGTTTTGAAGACGGAAAGGTAGTTCGAAGCGTTTTTTTTTATTGCAAGTGATTTTTTTACGCGTTCACATTTTCTTCCTCTCATTATGCTTTCTTCTCGCGAAACGAGTCGTTAATTTCGCAAGGACTGCACGCTCTCTTGGGCATGTAAATTTTACTTGGGCGCGTGGACAGAGCAATTAAAACGGAGGAATTAAAATTGAGAAAATTCGAGGCGCATCTTTTCGCGACGTTTGGACTTGAGAGATTTTACATTATTTTATTCCTCGTATTCGTCATCGATCGATCAATTCTTGTTCAACTCGAGAAAGTATAAAAAAATGAAATTTGTTAGTCAGAAATGAACGCGCTCATGGTATAAAAAAGACAATAAGCTGAGATATCCATATTCAGGGTTATACGTAAAAATATATATAAAAAGTGGAGAAAAAACGAAGTTTATGCTGGAGCTTGGCCAAGAGTCCTGCGGTGGAATGTGAAAAATATCGGTATGCCGTTTCTGGTACGCGACCGGGAGAGAGTCCAGTTTGGGAAAGGGAGCAAAAGAGGAGAGGAAGAAAAAATATACGACACTGCGATTCGTTCCTCGTTTTTTCTTTCACTTTTTCCGTTCTTTAAAAATTATTTTTCCTCTTTTTCGGAAACTCACCAATGTTCTCTACTCCGAGGGCGTTCGCTTTGCTCTCTTTGCTCTTTTCGTCTCTGTTGCACACGTCCCCGGTGTTCTTCCACCACTTGTCGTACAGTATCTGTATGACGCCTTTCTCTTGCAGCTCAAGAATAGCCAACGATATTTTGTCCCGCCATGGCGAACCTGCGAATAAAATGAAGGATAAAAAAGCGTGACGTATGGATGGCCAAGAATCTCGAGTTCCACGAGCGAGCTTTCCTCCCCGAACCGTGACCGGACTAGCTCCGTTACATTTTAACCCTCGGAGTCGACCGGAAATGAGAGCTCGATCATGCTGACCCGCACACGGGAAATAAAATTATTTTTTTAAATCCTGCTCGTTTTCTGTTCTGTCACGTTTATCAGAAAGGTACAAAAGATGACGCTGCTCTTGTTTTTTTTACAATCCACATGTTATTCACACGTTTCATTAACAAATTGAGAAATTAATTGAAAAGTTCAATTGATCATCGTCACAATTAAAAAACTTTCAATTAGCAATTCCACATCCTTTTTACATGTACACTTTTTTGCAATTATACCCAGGAAATTACTCATTAAAATCGTTGCTCCAAAAGCATTTATTTATTCATTTCTTTAAAACAAGAAATATGTACGTGTAATGATCGCTGGTATAAAATAAAATTACCTTTAGGCGTCGCTATTCCGTATCCCTTGCTGTCGAGCAAGCCACCGATCTGCGTGAGATTGCAGTCTCGTTGCACCGCGTAATCGAGCATCGTTGATTCCATGAGGAACGCGTAATCGCCTTCGAGTACTCTCTTGACTCCCTCCTCGTAAGTCGAAACGAATACCGTTGATCGCTTCGACTCCATAAACCTCCACATTTTCTGATAAATTCCTATCTTCGAATCCTAGAAAGAAAAATAAAAAATTATGATGTATGAAAAAAAACATGCAAATAAATATTTAGTACGAAATTATCTTGAATTGCAAAATTTTTAATGGCCTATTAAAAAATTATTCCCCGTTTCAACGTAACGAATTGAAAATCAAAGAGAGATATCTCGATAACAGTTTTGATGATGAAAATGCGCGTATTTTAATAGGATTTTATCACGATTAATCCTATTTTCGGAGAGTAATTTGACCATGAATTATACATTGAAATGTGCCCAGACCACGATTTTCATATTTTTTAAACATTCACTGTTTTTTGTTGTAAATCCCCTTGCGATACAGCGATTTCGCGGAGTCGTAAAAATTTCACGAGATGCAAATTTTATTAGGCAGTTTTTCACTGATTTTTTATTTTTCTCCTTCTACTCCAAGCAGGTAACGTTACGTCTAGCGAAATGCAAATTTTCCGCTCAGTTCACGTATAATTAGCCGGGAAAAGTTTTGTGTTTATCGTTTTAAGACGAGAAAAAAAGTTTGATGAGGATGAGCCAACTTTTCACGACTAAAAACGCCAGGGAAATTTTTGGTTTTAGCGTTTCTCCTTCTTCCATTCTCTTCTTCTCACTCCATAATGACGGAGCGTAAGAGCTTTCTGAGCTTATCGAGAAGCACGCTTGAGAAAGCCTGGAATTTGCGCCGAATAAATTGCGGAGGAATGTCTCATAATGTTGACAATAATTGTGTCAAAATGGAAAAAGATTCTTAAGCGCAATTTAACTCAAAATATTCAGTATTAAATATTATTTCACTTTCTTATTTGAATGAAAAATTTTTAACGAAATTTTGTACAGGTATAATTAGAAAATGTTCTATCTCAAACTACTGTAAATTTCAATCAATAGTTAACTTACTTTTTCATTAATTTTTCAACTACTTGAGCAATAAGATTGTAAATTGGTAAATACTCCCGATGACTCATCCTTTTAGATTTATAAATTTTGAAGCTACAAATTTGTTAATAATTAAATGAATTTATTAAATTTCCTTACGTTCAGCTCTTCTATCCTAAATTTAAGGAAAATCAATTTATATTTTCGCAATTAAATATTGATAATAAACAAAATTGCGATTTATACTAACAAAGTTGAAGAATTTTTGTAAATTTGTGGGCTCGATCAGCGACAGTATACATTTTTTGTGCTCCATATTTAGAGAGCCCAATTGCAAGACACGCGATGTCTGTTAAACAGCAGATATTTATCGAGTTGATGAGTACACGTTCATCTTATAAAATGTTGAGGATCCCCTTACCCTGAAGAACGTCATGGTACTTCCACCCTCAAGTGTGCCGTACGATATCTCCGTTTGCTCGGCGAGATCCGCAGCATTCTCGATCGGCGTTATCATTCTCTCGACGGTGAGAAAAGCCGCGAGATTAGCCGTGTACGACGATATAATGATGAGAGTGAAAAACCACCATATACCACCCACAATCCTCGTGCTCGTCGCCTGTTGAAAATAAATAAAAATATTTACTTTTTCGACATCGAATTTCATTTGGAAGAAAAAAAAATCACGGATTTCTAATTATTCACTTCCACGAAAAGCGATACTACAGATATCTCTAACGCAAACGATTCAGTAGAAGGAAAAAACAGAGCAAATTTTCACTCACCGTGTGTCGAAACGTTTTTTCAGAAGCGACGAAAAGATTCCATGAAATAATGAGGCTATTAAATCAAGGACAGCAACAGAATACGAAAAAGGATGCAGTAACATTAAAAATCGAAAATCGTGCGCAGGATGAGTATTTTATCACGTAGTTTCGAAGTAAAAAAGGTTTTTTCGCGGAAAACGAGATCTCTGGTGCATTTTTGGGATTTAGCTATGTCTCTGGAATTCAATGTTGAAAGTTACCGAGAAAAAAAGCAAAATGCTGCGAAGCTTATTTCCTCTCTTTCTTTATTTCTCTCTCTCTCTCTATCGCTGAAAAAACTGGAATCGAGCCTGCGCCGTTTAACATTAAAGAAATATATAACCACGAATTTCTATATACACACGTACATGTGCCTCGCGGATGGAGTTTGAAAATTCAGCCCGACTGGCTGACTGCTCCCTTCGTCGAACTCAAAGAATGCAATATACGAGAGGAACTTGTTCGTGCATCGGATTTCGTATTCTCTTCCTTGCACGTCTCTTCTTTTTTCTCGTGCGCATGGATTCGATCGCTCATATTTATATCTATATAGTATAAGAGAAATTTTTTTTCCTCCTTCTTTTCACGCGGAAATGAATATTTGCCTACGTTACAGCGAGCATGCAATTTTTACCAGCAAAATAATGGAAAGGGAAACGGTAAGCTCTGTTTTTTCAATGAGTGAAATCATGAATTTTTTAGAATAAAAAAAGTTGATAAAGGACAGAAGGGACGAATCGAGAAAGAAGGAAAAAAGCCAACGCTCTCTTCTTTCTTTTACATCCTCTTGTCGATATTCGTTTTTTTTTGTTTTTTACAATATGAATCGTCGCAGACATGCTTCGTCGATATTTTTTGCTGTATATGTCGGAAAATGTGTACCCCATTGTCATTAATTTAACAATATTAATTTTTGCTTTTTTTCATTTTTTTTTTGGTGCGCTCGATGAAGCAGCTCCACCTCCATAAAAATTCGGGCCAATAGAGTCAGCTGAACAACGTCAACTTTTTTCGTAAATCCATCCGTAGCGATACATTCCTAAAAATTCTGATTTACAAATGTTAGTGCAAATCTGGATTTGGCGTCACGGTTTCTCATTTTTATATTCAATTTTATTACTCTATTTTATTTTATTGTATATACTTTATTTTATTTTATATTCAATCCGATGTGTACGATCGATAACTGGAATAAATATATTTCGTACATTGCATCATACTGAATTAATTAAAAATATTTTTTCACAGTTTTCATTTCAAAACTCTTGAATTCAGTGAAAAAGAAACGTTCTTGTCTGAATTTTATTATGATATTGTTTCATTGTTTTAAAATGAACTCAATGTGCAAGATTCATTTCAAAAAAATTTCTTCCACACATCGCGCAAAATATAAGGCATGAATCTCAGTGTACGTAAAAAACAATCGATTTAAAAAAAGATAACTATTTTTTATTACTTTTTCAATTCTAATCATATCTATTCGCAAAAGAAAATCCTAAAAGATCACACTATTTTTTACTTTTTTCTTGAGACGATGAATAAAATTTCTACGAATACATATGTATTGATAAATTTATTCCACAGTATCCAAAATTGCACCCAAAACCTCCGAGGAGATATTTTCGATCAATTTACGAGAATTTCCGGAGGGCTTATCATACGTGGTCGATTCGTCATTTTTCGCGAAAGAATTCTTGCCAGTTATGAGGCTCTGACCAGAAGAGAAAGAAAGGATAATGTGAGGGGCCAAGCTTCACAGAGTTGTGAGCGAAAGAAGCACCAATGGGAAAAATACTTGTCGAGGATCAGGCAGAATGAATGGCGTGAGGTAAAGAGAACGAAACGAGAAAAAGTATTCTCGTCACTTCTGATTACGTGGAAAGAATGACTCTCAGGCAGCTCAGAATATATCTTTGAGAGTGAAAAAACTTTTGTTCTACAGATTCCTCGTAGAGAGAAATGAATTATTATGTCTATATGTAAAAGAGACGCGTACACGTTCGTTGCCAACTCTTCCACAAGTCCGTGTGTGGAGGAAATAAAAAAATCGCTCAATAGCGTTCGAAAAGTCATTCTAATTATTCCTATTTTGGAGTGGATACGAAATATGACCTGTACGATTCGGAATGTTGCCTGAATTATTGTTTTTTTTGCATTTCTATAGTTGTCGTTGATACATTCGAAAACTTTTGACGATGCTTCAATTATGACAAAAATGTGAAACGAATAATATTTTAGTTCAGGTATGAATTATTTAAAAGCGAAAAATAGGCTTTTTGTTATTCATATTTTATGTCTTAGCACACGGACTCGAGCATTTTTAAGGGACTCTTCTTTGGTTTGAACCCACGTTATTCATTCTAAATGAAAATTATTATCTTTTTAATTATTTCGTTTTTATTTGACAAAAAATCGTGCTATCTCAGCTCTTATTCGTACATCTGTTGACATGAAATATATAATTCATTAATATAATTCATTTTAAGTAAAAACTTCTAGTGGAGTTCTTTGATAAATTTTCGTGTATTAATATTCTATGCCCCTTATTGTCGAGAAAAATGCGCACAATTACTTTAATTACGTGTATGTTTCGTGTTTGCAAAAAAAAACCATATACGCTCTAAAAGCTTTATCTTTATTTAAAATCTTTAATTAAAATATTTATTTATTATGAAACTGACTAAAAATATTTAGACCAAAATTATACATAAAAACAGGAATTAATATAAATAATGAATCGTAATTACGAAAATTTTTTAATCACCTTTCGTGACATAAAATAATATTTTTTCCCCAGAGAAATTGGTTCCCGAAATTGTATAATCGACAAATTATTACCAGTGAAAGCTCCAGAGAGAAATTAAAAATAAACAACAAAGGTCTGCAGAGATAATAAATTAATAAAAATTTCCGTGATCGCTGAGACCAAAAAATGTATTGTTTTCAATATATACGGGCTATCATTTGAATAATTGAAAAATGTGTTATTTTTTAAATGAACATTTTTTATTAAAAGACTACTTGAAAACTGAAATTCTTCTGGATATTATATTTCAAAATGTTCCCATTCGATTTTTTCTCTCTTTTTAATACAATTTTCTGTACCGTTCCGTTCAGCCGTTCCGACCTGTTCACCCGAACCCTGAATCCCAATGAATTACGAAACTCGCGTGTTTCGATATTTTAAATCTCAATGCGTATGAGCATCGGTGTTGCATCCTCGGCTCTCTTCATCGCATATAGTATGTGTGCGCCATTCCACGTTAAATTCAACAAATGCACGTGCATTTCCATCAAAAAATTGTAATCTCGAATTTTAAAAATGAATATTTGGAGTTCTGATGTACACTCTGTTAATTCGTTCAAAAATTTAATAGAATGCCCGATAAAAATAATCCGTACTCAGAGACGCGCTCAGCTTATGGAAAATCGAATCAAAATCCCATACTAATTTGATTATTAAAATATATACTTTCAAATATGTTTGAAAATGACTCTCTGAATGGTTTATTTTTTAATCTTTTACTCTAAAATTGTGTCAATTTAACATACAAAATATCAGTTGAAGTACATAATTTGGTTTTCCATAATTGGCCCATATAAACAATGTTAACAAAACAAAAGTTTAAATAAAGCAACCAAACTTTTTTATCGTTCAAGCAGTAAATAATATGAAAATATTAGCTGTTCGATAGAAAAAAGAGGGTTAAATTTTGACAATTCATCATGAAAAAGTTGTTTTTGTCTGGGATTTTGTACTGCTCGTGCATCCTCAAAAATAATTTTTATTGATTTCAGTGGTACACGAAATTTAAATTGCCTATAGATAATGTCAAACGAAATTGCAGGTCGTGTACACAAAATCGTATACAAGCGTACGAGTGCATGCACGAGAGCGTTATAACGCGTCCTCGAATCTATCGCCTTGGAACCCTATTTTCGAAGCCGCAGCGCCGAACGCTTTCGATTCCAATCAGTCACGTTTAATCGCTTTTCACAAATGTTCAACCTGCTCGTGAAGTGCCAAGAGAATTCGATATACCGCGAGAGTGGCCTGACACTCTTAGTAATGACGTTTTGACTCGCGTGCGTGTGGATTAACCGGACGAAACCCGCCCAGCTGTGCAAAACCTCATATACTTCGGTCATTTATTTTTTCACCTCACGATTATTTTTATTAAAAATTCTATTTTTTTCGACGTGGAAACGCTCTAACATCTGCGAAATTTGTTCAACAATTCAATTCAATTGCGACATTTTGTTTCATTAAAATTTATTAATCAGCAACAAATGAACGAAATTAGTAGAAAAGAATCAGTAGACATTTTATATTAATTGCGGTAGGTGATAATTTTCAATGTCACAGCAGAATCGATATTCAATTCGAGAAGATGATATTATAACACGTTTAAAAGTTGTTCACGTGCATATTTCTGAGCAGTGTTCATATAAATTATGATTTTGGGACGTTTTTGGCTTGGGTATAGTCTAGGAAGGTACAAAATATTGGTTTATTGCTCACGTTGAACGAATCCTAGGTTTTCGGTTGATTTGATTTCGTCGCCCTACAAATACCGGGCTGGGAATTGTTGACGGACATTGATAGAGAGAAAAAAAATCAATCGAGCTGACAGTCGTTGGCGTGATTGAACGATCCGATGAACCGATCATAATATTCCCCAAGAGATTTAATCAAACTTTTCACCAGGATGGACGTCAAGAGAATCGAAAAAATATATGTATTGCCTATAGGGAGCAATTGCTTTTTTGTGGAGAAATTGTTTTTTTTTTTGTTCATCGAGAGTTTGTAGGACAACTGGACCGCAAAGTGCGAAATATTGTACGCGTAATGAATTTTTTTTCCAAAAATATTTGCGTCTCACCTCGTGATTTCGAAGCTAAATAAATATTTCTCTTTCAATTAGAAAATTTTAATTTTAGCTTTTCGATTCTACACATTCTTCTTGAAGTTTTTGAATTCATTAATATTTTTGATGAAAAGTCGATTTTAATTTTATTATGAAACCTTTTAATTATGACTTTTTTCATTATTACATCATTTAAAATTTTTATAACTCTTTTCTAATGATGTATGAATATAAAAAAATACTTTTTCAGGTGTTTTGAAAATAATTGCGTTTTTGGAGATTTCAAATTTTAACTGAAGTTTGGATTTGTGCAAGTGTGGAAATTTGAATGATTCGTGTTTTGTACACATGACGGAAGGAGCCTTTTTCCTACGTCTACAAAATCCGCGATAAGATAGTTTTTGCGGGATAAGGACATGAGGATTTACCCTTGGTAGCTTTCTTATATGCTTTTACTGCAACAAGCCTCGACCCCTCAGCTTTATTCCTACAGGGGTTGTAGAAAATTGCAACTGTCGTCGCGTCATGTCGTATGAGCTTGCAAATCTTCCTCTCGCCTTGCAATGCCTTTTCTAACTGCTATTTTTATTTTTACTATTATTCCACCTTTTTATATTCTTCACGTTACTACTATTTTTTAACGTTTTTATATTATCATGGTCTTTATGGCGATCTGTTGAACTACAATTTCCCGTGCTGCATCAGAAAAGAAATTTTCTTTTAAAAGAATGATAGAAATGATATTTTAAATATCTTTCATAATAAAATAAATGATAATAATTAATTATTTAACAAAGTGAATAAATTTAAATTAATAATCAAAAAGTTGAGTTGTAAAAGATAATGGAAATTAGCGTAGAATTTTTTTGAAATTCTGATGGAAATTTTTGAAAAATGTATTTTACGTTTTTTCGTAGTGTCGTGTATAGTCAAGGGCTAAGAGTACGGAATTTTCGAAAAAAGCTCGACGTTTGTTTTCTCATTCAGCCGACTCTGTTACACGAAGTTTTACCTTGGGATTGAGGTCGCTTCCCTGTTGCATAAGCGTGCCGACGGTAAACCAGAAGCTGTTGGCCAGTGTGAAATCGTTGACAGCTATCGGCAAAGGGATGTCATCACTGTCCGGTTCCAAGGCGCTGACGTGACCGCCCTGATAGCCCCCGCCAAGTGGTGCATAATCATAATCACAATTACACGCTTTGCTTTTCGATCGTCCGGTAGATAATTTTTTTTCCCCCAATAACAGAGTTTTCCTTCATCTTTTCATATTGAAACTGACATTGGCTTTCTGATTAAATTGAGCATATGAGAAGAAATTTTAAGTATAGTTCAAATACAAAAAGTCAATTATAGTCAAATGCATCTAGAGATAAATCTGAATAATATTTAAATAAACAATAAAATTTATTATGTCTTCGCGAAATATCGATAGATTTCGTATTGTCCATCTTGGAAAGCAAATACTTAAATAAATGTGATTTTAAATTATTAATTTTCAATGCAAAAAAAATCGATTCGTATACCTGAATGAGCATTAAATGTAGTCAAATTTATCTATATTAGGTAAATATACAAAATAAATACTCGATAAAAAAAAAACGTAATTTTTTATGTCATCGCAAAATATCGATATCTTAGTAAATTGTCTTGAGATACAAAAAACGATACTTGGCGCCATGATTGTTTCGATCGCGAACGACAATAAGGAAAGCAAGATTCTCCCCTCGTAGAAACTATACCCGGGAGGGAAACGCATCGAGGATTTCGTTACTACTCCGTTACTTATGTAAATTGCTCGAGGAGTAACGAAACTGGAGAAAAAAGGGGATTAACCCGAGAGAGAAAAAAGAATTAGGCAACCGCGAGAGTGAATCTGCTGGATGAATGAAAGAGATGCGAAGAAAAAAGGACGAACTAGAAAAAAAATTGTAACAGAGAAAAAAAGTGTGTACGAGAAAAAAAAAAATACGAGCGGACTCGAGAGAATCGTGGATTGCTCGAAGCTCTTTCCGGTAAAAGAGCGGCGCGAGGGGAAAGCTATGCAAGAGAAACTGTAGAGGTGGACGTACACATTTTGTATATTCTGAAAACGGGTGCGCATCCCATTCATCACACTTTTATGGAAATTTATGGAAATAGCCGAGTCACCGTGTGCAAAATCCTCGCGGGAAGGACGACTTTGTTACACCGACGCGTATACATAGACTCATCGTCTCTTCAGCTTTTTTCCGCTCCTGTGGTCGACTGGACGAGTAAAACTGTTTATCCATGGCGTACTGGTTATCGAAAAATTGATAAAACGAGAATTAAATGAAAAGAAACGATGATGGGACGCCCCATCCTGCTTTCGTCCTCATTGCGAAAAAGCTCTGAACAAAATCAACGAGAGACGTTGGATTAACGCCATAAAATTTAAACGGATTGAAAAGAAAATTTATGTCTACAGCTTTTATCGCGAAGTTTTGTATTCTTCGATGATATTAACACGAGTATTATTATTATTATTTATAAATAAATATATAAATGTTAATAAATAAATTATAAAAAATAACATTCTTTTTTAACTTAAAAATGATGCACCATCCAAAATATAACAATCTATATCGAATTGATCAAATATAAGATTTTTACTAATTATTGTTTTTTTTTGCGCAATGTCAGTTTCGAAGGATGATGAAGGATTTATTTATTTACACACCGGCCCGACGGGAGCCTACCTGCAAAGGACATTTGCAGCTTGGACAGGGCGATGGTTCGACCCATTCGTACGGTGAGAAACGCGCAACGATCCATATCGTCAGTGAGACCATCACGTAAGCGCCCAGCATCGACAGCCAAATTTCCACTGCGAGAGGATTCATGAACGAGAAGAGTCGAGACGGCACACGACCTGATACCTGAAGCAGCCACATCATTTTTTTCTTTTTTTTTCCTCCGATCACTCCATTTATGAACTTTCATTTCTCTTTCACGAATATCAAAGTCCAGCTAGTCTTTCAATCGTTACTTTTCGAGATAGAAAAAATTCACATCGCCGTCTCGTTCTCGGTCTCGTTCCATTTTTAGCCTCTGATCGATCTTCCAACGAAATCAGGATTCGATCGAGAGTTTCGGGAGGGAAGATTTTGGACAGGGATTGTATGATCCAAATATCAATATAGCCATAAGAGAAAATAAATTTAGGATTTAAAAATTCAATGAAAATCTCTTGAGAACGGTTCATTAAAAATCAAATCTACCTATAATGGCATATATATATCAACGTCTAATGAGACACAGAGAGTTAACATTCGGGCAGACAGACAAGATAGTTAATAAAAAATACGGAGAGCTCATTTGGGTTCATGCAGCGAGAAAGTACGTTTTTGTTTTTCCATGCGTCGATCGATCTACCTTCGGATTGAGACCGCTTCCTTGTCTGAGAAAAGTACCAGTGATGAACCAGAAGCTGTTGCTCACGCTAAACTGATTTTCGACGACCTCGCTGTCCGCTAGACAGGGATGAGGATTGTTCCATTCGTACGGGCTGAATCTCGCCATCACGAATAACGTGAAACTGACCAGCATGTACGCCGCGAGTACGTACAGCCAAATTTCAACCGCCAGGGGATTCATGAAGGAGAATAGACGCGTCGGCTGACTGGATGGTACCTAAATTACGTTAGGCTACAACTTTAATTAAAAACGACCTGGTGGCTAAAACACCGCGTTGACTTCGAAATCTTTTCCTCATTTTTTTCTGTACTTTTTGTTTTTACGTTCTTCAAACTCTTTTGCTCATTAATTTACTTGATTTTTCATGCAATTCGTGTTTTGCATTTACTTTTCTGCATTTTCAAAGTTTATCAATTTTTTTGCGAATTTTTTCCTGCATTTTGATTTCTTTTCTAGGTGTCGAATTTTTATAATGCCAAAATCTTTGTAATTAGTTTTGTATTTAACTTTTTTCTGATTTTTTCACGCATTTCCGTAATTTTGATTTTGGGATACTTTTTAGTTACTCGATTCGCAATATTTCCAAATCGGAGTTTAATCATTTCAGAGTACAGGATCAGTTTCGACTCACCTTAAACAGTATTCCGATGCCAAGATTCATAAACGGTTTCGTAAAGTCAATGACACTTTCCCGAGCGTAGTTTATCGTCATCGAGGCAACAGCGAGATCCGCGCGCTGAAAAAAAATTCAGTAACAAAATATAAATTTTCAATAGCAAAAATGTGTAAATAAGACAAATGCATGAATAACAAAACAAATAAAAACTGAAAAAAAACGTATTGCCTATAATTAGGTCCCTTTACGCCATAAAATATTTCCCTCTTTTACCTCCGAAGGCACAATTCAGAATAACTACTGAATGAATACAAATTGAGTATTAATTTGAATTTTAGTAATGGTGGCGAATTAATGAATTTTCAAAAAAGAGTTTATTGTGCGCAGACACTTGAGAACGCCGCGTATGAACTGCATTCATGACAAAAAAGTGACTTTTTCATAATGAATGCGTTTCTAAATATATTCACAAAAGACGTGCCCAAATTTTAACGAATTTCTAAAAATGGAATCATATTAATAGGTACACCTTGGAAATTACATATGCTATATAGGGGAGACCGGGGCAAGACGGCCCCCTTAAGCCTTTAAATTATTTTTCATAATTTTTAATCGTTAGATTAACTTCATTTGGTCTTATTTTAA
>JAPYYX010000377.1:0-62719 GCA_030522605.1 Cremastinae sp. B BG-2022a | reverse complement strand
AGTGTTTAGGAGGTAAAATAGGCTGTCGAGACTTTGAAAATCAACAAATATTTTTGCGCCAAACGTGTTAGTAAAATTTTTGTTTTATAGAAACGGTTAAAAAATTACATATGATGAAGGATCAACTAGGTAATGAGTTCAACAGCATTATTTATTACATTTTTTTTTTAAAAACAATTTCTTTTATAGAAACGAAATAGTCAAAATATAAGAGACCAGTTCATTGCACTAAGGATTCTAACATTTTTTTCCTTAAGCGGGGCCCATTTTGCCCCCCTTCCCCTACAATTCCAGATAAAAAACAAAATTATCAAAGAATAAAAATATTTTATGAATCAAATGCAAAAAATTTTTACTGATTTGTGAATACCATTACACTGATAAACAAAAAATATTAAAAAATAAAAAACTGCAATAAATATTAACAAGTCAATAACAAAAAAATTAAATTAGAAAACATGAAATAAACAAAATAAAATGAAAATAAATTAATCCCAAAATTTGTAAATTTTTAGGAAGAACAAACTCCTCTGCACATCGCATCGCGTCTGGGCAACGTCGACATCGTGATGTTGCTTCTTCAGCACGGAGCTGCGGTAGACACGACGACGAAGGACATGTACACGGCCCTTCACATCGCGGCGAAAGAGGGCCAAGAGGAGGTAACGTACAAAGAGATCGCGAGAATAGCGGACTACATCAACACCAAAAATATGATTTATTTGTTTTGGACACGACACAAGGAGTACCTGATATAGTACACATTTCAAAACTTTATTTCTATTCATTTGTTTATTTACTTTTATTATCATTTTTTTTTTCGTCCCTGTAGAATTATCTTATTGTTACTTATTGTTGCTGTTACCACACGATTTCGTTGTTACTTGTGTATTCGTTTCTGTACAATTCTTATTATTTTATAGTCTGTTAATAAAATCGTTATCTCGTTTCTCGTCGCACATTTTTATTTTCGATCTCACATTTTTCGTTTCGTCTAATCGTTTGTGTTTATCGTAGGCTCGAATTTTTTCTGATTTAGCCGACTGTCAGGTAAGCTACGAATTATTTTTATTTTTTGATTTTTCTTTTATTTATTTATTTTTTTGCTTTGTTTATTTATTTAATTGTTAATTTGTTTACTTAGGAAAAAGTTGATTTTCCCAAAAATTGAATCAATTGAAAAATGAGAACTGTCATTTTTGACGTTTCTTCCAAATGTCAGAATATTAAAAATGTCTAAAGTGCGATTTATTTTTGCTAAATTCAGGTGGCAGCGATTCTCGTCGAGAATCACGCTTCGGTAAAGGCAGCGACGAAAAATGGATTCACGCCTCTCCATATCGCGGCGAAATACGGTAACATGAACGTGGCGAAAATTTTACTTCAAAAAGACAGCAAACTCGATGCCCAGGGGAAGAACAATATAACGCCGTTGCATCTCGCCTGTCACTACGACCACTCCAACGTTGCGAATATGATTCTGGAAAAGGGCGCTTCACCTCACATCGCTTCACAAAACGGTCATACTCCTCTTCATATTTCCGCTCGAAAAAATCAGGCAAGGCACCAAAATTTCTAGAATAAAAAAATTTAGAATTTTTCTATTTCGATTTTTATTTTATTTTTATTATTGTATAGAAATTAGGAAATTAGTGTAAATTTTGTCTACATTTTTCCAAAACAAAATTATCTCAATTCTTGTTAGCCGATAAATGGGGGGGAGGGGGGGCAAAATGGGGTACTTGAGAAAAATTTCCGATTTCAAGGGTTTGAGTATGCTGAATCTTTTGTTTTTTAATCACAATTAAAGGAAGGAAACAAAATTTTCAGCTGAAATAGAATTTTCATGAAAAAAACAAATTTTTTTACCGATCAAAATGGGGTACCTCTTCAAAAAGTACGAAAAAAATTTTTTTTTATAATTTGTTAAGTTATTATTAGCTTTGATGTCTTATTTCAAGTAATTAATTAATGATTTATTTTAATTTTTGCTTAAGTTTTAGTCCCAAAGAAAATGATCTTTTTGGATCTGCTATATTAATTGATTTTGAGCTTTAATTTTTGTTTACATGTATTTTAAAATCACAAAATATAATGTTCTTACAAAAAAAGACTATTTTTGATATTAAATTTTATCAAATTTTGAAATATTGAAAATTTTGACCAAATTTTTGGGGTACCCCATTTTGCCCCCCCCCCTCCCCCCACCCTACATAATAAGATAAAATTAGGTTCGATGATATTTTTAAGAAAATTCTTTTTTAATAGATGAATTTTTTATATTATCCTATGAAAAATATATTTATAATTTTAACTACTTGATAACAAATTTGATGAATGATAAATATTATAAATTTATTGACAATAGATGGATATAGCATCGTCGTTGCTTGAACACGGCGCCGATCCGAACGTCCAATCCAAAGCTGGCTTCACGCCTTTGCAACTCAGTGCTCAGAAGGGACATTACGATATGACTAATTTACTCATCGAGCACGGAGCTAACCCTAATCATACGGCTAAGGTAAAATTTTTATTAAAAATTTGAATACAAATCTCATAAATTTATTTGTTCTGCTATTTGGAAAATAATTTATTTCATTTTCATGAACTTGTGTCAGAAATAAAATATAATTTGTTACATAAAATCTATGTATCTATCTAAAATCTATCTCTTTTTTAACTAAATCATAGATAAATTTGACTTAAAATTTGTTAGTTTTTCTAATAATTATATATTTTTAATTTAATTAATTTATGTTTTTTTATTTAATGTAATTTTATATTTTTCCAGAATGGTCTCACCGCTTTGCACCTTTGCGCCCAAGAGGACTTCATACGCGTGGCTTCAGTACTCGTGAAGAACGGCGCGAACGTCGAGAGCGAGACCGAGACCGGATACAGGCCGATCCACGTTGCGGCTCATTTCGGGAACTTGTCGATGATTCGTTTCTTGCTTAAGCACAATGCCCAGATCGACGTTAGAACCAATCAGAATTACACACCGCTGCATCAAGCTGCACAACAGGGTCATGCACACATCGTGTCTGCACTCTTGGAAGGAAATGCCTCCCACAACGCCCGAACGACCGTAAATTTTTCTCCTAAATCTATCTCAAAAAATTTTCAAAATCTATATATAATTTATTTACAAACTCTTTATACATTTATTTTTTTTAATCTTTACAAATCATCAATATATTTATTTTATTTATTGAAAAAAATAGAACGTTATAAAAATTAAGTAATTGTTGAATAAATATGAAAATAAATTAATGAAAAGTTAATTAATTTCAGGATGGTTTAACCGCGCTGAACGTAGCTCAAAAATTAGGTTACATATCGGTGATGGAAGTATTGAAGGGTTTGTCATACGACACTCTTACACCAGACAACAGGACGTGGGAAGAAAAGTACAAAGTTATTGCCCCGGAGAGTCTTCAAGAAACGAGTTTCATGTCAGATTCTGATGATGAAGGAGGTAATATTCTTTTTTTTAAATATTATTTAATAATATCAAACAATATTGTTTATAACAAAAAAATATGAATGATGCCACGATATTAAAATATAATTATTGTTTTATTTATTTATATTTTACTTCAACAAATTTTTAGTAGTTGATAGTTTTGATTAATTAAATAATAATTTTGTTCATTTCGGTGATATTTATTTTCAGTTTCGGATGGATTGATAAACGAGCAACCCTACCGATATCTCACTGCAGATTTAATGAAGAGCTTGCGAGACGATTCGCTACCGATCGACGTCACCAGAGACGATCCGATTCATCGGCAAGGTAAATAAAGTCATGAGTAGCAATCACTCGCTCTCTCGATAATTCACTGAAATAGTATCTTTCATGAAAAACATTATTAGAAACATGCAATAATCATCATTTTCATATATTCCAACATTCTAGTCTCGAAAGAAGAGAAACAAGAATTTGTTCAAAGTAACAATTACTGTTTAGCCGAGAATTTCGACACGAACGACAGCGCGAGTTTGGCGTAAGTGTCTTTTTCATTTTTATGAAATTTATGAAATTCGTATTTCGAATTTTTCAAGTAATTCAATCGCAAAGATAATTCAAAATTAATTTTAATCTTACACTTTTTTGTATATTTTTACCAGAAGACTTCACTTCAGATCGTAAGTAAACATTTCGTGGAATTTTTTTAAAATTTTCCTTATATTTATTATTTTATTAAATTATTTTAATATTGACATACTGAGAGAAATATTTATTACGATTAAAGTGAAATTAATGAAAATATTTTATCGGTGCTTTTGACTCAATTTCTTCGTAATGATTTCAATATTTCAAGATAATTTTACTGTTATATTCGATCTTTTCAAAAAATTAAATATTTTTCTCATCCCCTAATCATGGTTTTGTTCAAATCACAAACATATTTTTAAAAATTTAGTAAATTTCATTAAGTACAATTATTTGCAGATTTTATTTATTTATATGCATATTATTATGTATTAACGTTCTTTCTTAATTTTTTACGTGTTATCGTCAAGTTATTTATTTTTAAAAATTATTTCAGGTTTTTAGTGAGTTTCTTGGTGGACGCGCGCGGTGGCGCCATGAAGGGTTGCAGACACAGTGGCATCAGAATCATCGTTCCACCCCGACGAGCCACGATGCCGATTCGCGTCACCTGTAGATTAATTAAACCGAGCAAAGTTGCCAATCCACCGTCTCTGATGGAAGGTGAAGCTCTCGCTACCCGTATCATCGAGATGGGACCGGTTGGAGCCAGCTTTTTGGGGTGCGTTTTCACTTTGAAATTTTTTGAAAATTTTTTTTTATTTATTTAAATTATCAATAATGAAGAAAGAATTATATTATGTTACACGAGTCAATTAAAATCACAATAAATAATATGAACAATAATAATCAATTTGCCAAAAATAATCTTTGTTATGATTTTCATCTCGAAGTGAAATTTTTTTTCAAAATTTTATAAATATAATTCACCAATTTTTATGAAATTTAATAATTTTTTATAAATATTTTTTAGTGATATTGACATCATAATTTTTTAAAATTTATATTGCATAAAACTGCACACAATTTGTTAATTATGATTGATTTATTAATTATGCACGTTGTGTACACGTAACATAATAAGCTTGCCCTCTTCGATTTTTCTGATTTTATTTCGATCAGGCGGCCTTATCCGGATCGGATAAAGTTAGCCTGATCAGCGTCTGAGAATGATACATGCGGCAAAAATAAGGCAACCTGATCCGGCCCTATCCAGGCTGCCTCACATAATTATTAAAAAATTTCTGGCACATTTTGTCAAGGCTAGCCTGATCCGGCTGTCTTCCGAAATGTATCAGGCTGACATATCAGGGCTGTACCAGGGCTAGCCTGACTATAACCTATTCAGGCTCGAGGCCTATTACGGCTGGTCTGTACGCATTTCTACCCGGGATGTCGAAAATTTGACGGATTTTAAAAATCATTTTCTATTACCCGTTATCAATTTTTCAGAAAATCCTCTTTTTGTGGACCAAATCATTGAACCAACATTCTCCTAATAATTTATCAAAATGCGTTACATAATTTGTTAAAGGCCCGTACTGATAGACGTGCCGCATTTTGCATCGCTCCAAGGAAAAGAAAGAGAAATAATAATTCTTCGAAGCGAGAACGGTGAAACGTGGAAGGAGCATGACAATTCTCCGGACAACGACGACACTCTGTACAACACGCCACATGGTAGTAGACGTTCTACGAGTGCGTTGCTTTCACATGCTTTTTTATTAAATATAAATAACAAATTTTTACAAAATTAAAAATTAAAAGAAAAATCAAATATCTAACACAGCTATTTTGAGCTCTTGCTGGCTTGATAAATTATTAAATTTTTTTATTTTAATCGAACGAATCAATTTTTCTTTATCGTCAGATACGCAAATGAGCGCTTCACATTCTGGAAGGATAACTCGAATACTAACGACCGAATTTCCACAATACTTCGCCATCGTTACGAGGATAAAGCAGGAAGTACACGTTATCGGTGCGGATGGTGGAATTCTTATATCGAGCGTCGCAAATCACGTCCAAGCTGTTTTCCCACCAGGAGCTCTGACGAAAAAGATCAAAGTTGGACTGCAGGTTATTTTTCAAATATTTTTAGTCAATGAAGAGAATTTGATCCGTCACAGGAAAAACTTTATAAAATCTATTAAAAAACAATTATTTTCAAAATGCAATTTTTTTTCAATATCAAGAAATTATTTTAAAAAGTGTTAATAAAAAAAAATATTTTTGACTTAAATTTTGATTGAATTTGATCGTACATTTTTTTATTATTTTTTAAAATTTAATAAAAAGATTTTTGTCAAAAAAATGAAATAAATATTATGGATTTAGCTCTGATTTTTGTAATTGGAATGGATTTTTTTTTATATATTATTGTTTATAAAAATATAATAATTTTGTTTAAAGGCTCACGTTATACCTGCGGAATTGACGGCTAAGCTTCTCGGGAATTGCGTCGCGGTCTCGCCCGTAATTACCATCGAACCGAGACGCCGAAAATTCCACAAGCCGATAACTCTGACGATTCCGGTGCCCCAAGCAGCCAACAAGGGAATGATTAATCAATATGCCGGCGAAACACCAACCTTGCGACTCCTTTGCAGTATAGCGGGTAAAATTTATCGTAATCGCAATTTCTTATTATCAAAAGCACGAGACACTGAGAAAAAAATGGTCGTGCGATAGAAATTCCTGGTCGCAGGCTGCCAAATTTTCATTAAATTTAGTTAAATACATTTACCGAAAATTGTAATGAAAAAAATTATTATTGAATATTAGTAATTTTTTTATTAAAAATCGACCTGGTGATCGATTTATAAAATTATAATAATTTAATAAAAATAAAAATTATAGTTTACTTCATGAATTGAAATTATCTCGTTTTTTAGTACAATCAGGGTAATATTTTTTGTTTTAAATATTTAGTTGGTTTTCTAATTATTTTAAGTTCCTGCACTTTAGGAATTAGTCGGTCGTCACTTTTGTTCTCGATTGTTGGTGAAACGTTGATTTAATTTTCGCTGGTTTTTTCGATCCAGGAGGAACAAGCGAGGCTCAGTGGGAAGACGTGACAGGATCGACGCCTCTTACTTTTATGAACGATCGCGTTTCGTTCACGACCACCGTGTCCGCTAGATTTTGGCTCATGGATTGCCGAAACATAAGCGAAGTACCAAAAATGGCTACAGAATTGTACAAAGAGTCTCTCTTCGTTCCTTACATTACAAAGTGAGTCTTTATTGTGATTTTTTTAAATTAAAAAAATCAAAAAAATTCAAAATTTTAATTACTGTTGATATTATTAATAATTTCACTTGCAACGATTACCATAATTTCAATTAATAATTAATATAATTTTGATGCTTCAAAAATTTCTTGTACGTATTATAGAATCTCGTTGAAAATAATTATATTAAAATGTTTATAATATTTATTTTAATGATATGAAAAATTTTGTGTATATTTTATTGTTTTTTTTTATTAATTCCTTTCGTAATTAATTTGAAAAATGTATTTGCAGCTTTGTTATTTATACAAAGAGAATGGACGTGCTGGAAGCAACTTTGAGAATTCTTTGCATGACGGACGGCAAGGAGGGCATGCACACGCTCGAGAGACAAGAGGAATTCCTCGAAATCGTGAAGAGTCGAGACGTGGAGGTAAAATAAAAGCTCGAACAATATAACACGTCTCTAAGAAGCTTAAGCTTGACCTCATTTTTCTCTCTTTTTTACTTAATTTTTTCTTCTTCAAGAACGATTTTAATTCAATTTTTGCTTTCACAAATTTATAACAAAGTTATTCAGTGAGCAGTCGTTTAATATTTTCTAGTATAATTTTTACTAATAATTTTGAGATTTTTATTCCCCAATTATTTTATTATTAGTCAAATTTATGACAAAATATTTTCACTTTTTAACCTCTATTTGGTTTATTTTTTTCAGGCTCTCGATGGAAAAGATTTGTACATCGAATTCAGTGGAAATTTGGTCCCTGTGACGAAATCGGGAGTACAATTGAAATTCACTTTCAAAGCTTTTCGACAAAACAGACTCTCGTTCCACGTCAAAGTTCGGGATCCTCTTCTCGATCCTGTCGCCCGAATGATGTTCATGAGAGATCCAAAAGTTGCCAAAGGCGAGCCTGCCCAACAACCTGTCTGCGTACTCAATATCGTTCTTCCCGAAAGCATTACGCAATCTGATAAAAAACGACGAGGTAAAATTTATTTTTGTTTCATTGAAAACCTTTATAAATATTTCTTTATCCATTTGAATTGTTTCATCAAACTACGATCAAAATTTAAACTTTTATATACCAGAAAAGTTAATTTTTTAAAATATTTCTGGTCGATACAGATACACAGATCTAAAAAAATATTTCGTTTGATTTTTTATCAATTATTTTGTCACTCACTAAAAATATTTTTACCTAAAAATTAGCAAAACAATTGGGGATGAATATTTCTATTTCTAGAAAAATATTTTTCTATTCTCAGATGTTAATAATATTAATAATATTAATATCTATTTTGTCTTTCAAGAAAATTGCACACTCGTTTTTATCTAAAACTTTAATTTACTTAACTTAAAAACTTTAAACCAAATTTTTAATTGATGTACTGATATGTTACAGAATACGAGGATTCAAATGAAAAGAAATCAGATCGTTACATGTCGCCGTATACAAAGAACGAGGGCGAAAAAGGAGACAGACCGAAATCGTCCTCTCCATCGGAATCGAAATTCATAAAGGACATTTTGCAAAAAGAGCAAACAGGTGAGTTCATTAGAATAATTAGTAAATTTCGATAACTTTACAAACTAAAACACAAACATTATGAGCGAGATGCAAAAAGAAAGCAAATTACAATTTTTTTTCATTTTTAAATCGAGATTTATTTCGATTCGTCGAATTTTTTGTAATTAAAGAACAGCAGATTATAAGTTCTCCTAGAAAAGAATACAAATAGATACACAATTAGATATTCTAAATGTCTTAGAAATAGAATTAGGAATAAAAAATGATTTCTGTTTAAATTAAACTTAAATCTACAAAATGAACTTAATTCACTTTGATTTCTAATTTTTGAGCAAATATTAGTCGTAGCAATAAATTATACATTTAAAAAATATATAGAAATAGATATTTAATAATCACTAATTCCTTATAAATAGAAACATAAAAAAATCTAAACCATTTATTTTAAATTTGTAAATATTTAAATCGTTCAAATTAAATCTATGAAACCAGTGATAAAATAAATAAAAGTAATTAAAGTAGCATAAGGTATTCCAAATTCTTTTAAAAAATTCAAATAAAATAGAATAATTTAAATTACGTAAAATAAAAATGATTACTTAAATGGACTTTTATATTGTTAAACACAATTATTTTAAACATCTAAGAATTAGTAAAAAATGAAAGCGTATTAAAAATATGCTTCAACTGCAAATTCTCAAGCAAATAAAATAGTAGAAAAATATCGTGAATATTTCAAAATCCGAATAAAAAAAAATCGAAGAGCTCTGGAATTCGTTTCGATTTTCCGAATTTTCGGTGACAGTCGATGACGGATAGACATTAGGATCACCATCAGGAATAACGAAGAGTCTCTAAAAACCTATCCACCGAGACGGATAGCGAAAATACGAAAATCCGATTATCAAGGAAAGCGTGCGGCTTCGATAATTCAATTGTACGTAACAGCATCAACAAAAATTCACGCAACGTTTCCGACGAGTCTTCGCCAGTCAGCGACAAAACGTTCTTACGAAGAGGCTCTCAAAAGAGCGACTACGAAGTAAATCCAAAAAGCAAATCTCTCAAATTTGAACAACGAAAAAAAAATAAAAAATAGAAAATAAATCAACGACGAACGTGAGTGCAAAAGAAATTTCCTGATAAATAAATTTCTCTGCAAAAATCGAGTCGAAATTTCTTCTTCCAGGTGACAAATTCGATCGAATTGTCCAGTCGATTTTCGTGATAAAAAAAAACCCCGAAGCGAAAAGTGATTTTTATTCCACATTTTTTTCTACGTAAATTTTTTTTATATAAAAATGGAGAACGAGCCTCAAGCCGAGATCGACCTTGACTCGGAGAAAACCGAAAAGTTGAGCACTCTGAAGCACATAGACTGTAAAACCGGAAGTTCCGAGGATCCGTCGAGCAATCAAATACCGAAAGGCGGAGCGAGAAGTCGCGAGACGACTCCGACGAAGACGAAGCGAAAATCTCGCTCGACCCGGCGACGTCTGAACGCGATGATGAACAACAGCTCGCTCCATTTCTCCGACACGGATTCCGAGGGTGAACTGACGATGATAAATTCCCAGGTCCGGACTCACAGTCCGGGAAAAATATTGCCGAGACCTCCGGAGGGTCCGAATCCGATAATATCCGTGACCCTGGACGAGAGCGAGGGCGCGAAGAACGACGACGTCCACTTTCAGGGCTTCGGTGACGTAACGCCGACCTCGAGGCGCAGCAGTTACGTCGAGGACTTGACGGACGTCGACGAGATCTACACGAGCGACCCGGAGATCGATCCGTCGACCGGTAAGCCGGAGCAGAGATCGAAGAGCCTGGGGATCTCGGAAAATCCTTACCAGGGTGAGACCGACTTCGAGGATCTGTCGAACGACGAGGCCGAGGAGGAGCCGATTTACGTATCGGCCAGGAATGACATTTTTTGCGACTTCACCGGAGGAACGATCACGACGAAGGAGGGCGACGGACCGTTCTCGATCGAGGTCAGAAATCAAATGTCCGTGGATCAAGGAAACGACGAGGACGATTCGAACTGCCAGTGTCCGTACAAGCCGGACATCATCGTCATGCCGACGACCGACAGCGAGGACATGGACGCCTCGGACGAGGAGGAGGCTCAGGACGGGGCCTGCGGTCAGAAGGACGAATTCGAGGATCTCGATCTGCTCGCCGGGTCTCAGATCGTCATGAAGAACGTCAGCAAGCCGGACAATTTTCTCACCGTCAAGGACGCCGACGTCGCTGACGACATCAGCGATTGCCACACCGATGTCGAAGACGTTGAATAATTTTCGATTTTCTTGCAGTTTTTTTTTTATTCAGTCAACTGATCTTCGTGGAGAGCTGGATAATAATTTTATCAGCGTCGAGGATGCTGATATTGCGTCAGCGATCGCCTCATTGACGACGACGAATAATTTTGATTTTCGCATTTTTTTTATTCGATGAACGAGAATTCATTGATGGTACTGATCAAAATAAAGTACGAGGATATAATTCATTTTTTTTATCGAGGTGAAGAAATTATTTGAATTTATTTTAAAAGTTTTTATCATTGTGATGACGATTTGGATTTATCGACAACTATGCAAGGTTTTTTTTAAGTCTACGTCGAATTGCCACAAAATGACGTTCACACCGTCTAAAATTCATGTTTTGAAATAGTGAATCCAGATTTCTGTTAAATACGCTTTAAACATTTTTTTATTATTTCGAAAAAGTAAATCGAGAATTTCGATGTACGTAATATTTATCCTAAAAAAATTTGTACATTTCCAAAAGTCATTTTCAGTTTCGAAGTCTTAAATCAACGAACGACGAGCTGATTTTATTTGACACATAAATACTGAATTAAATAAAAATTAAGATTCATGAAAATCCATTTTAAATATATCTGGATATAATTTTAAGGTGATGGCCCACATGTATAACGAAAAAAGTGAGTGACATCTTAATTGCTAGATCAGAATCAGAACCTCGTTTAAATCAGAATTCATCTGATTTAAAATTTAACTCGATAAACAAATTTTTAATGATTAAAATTTATACGTAATCAATACGACACGATGGATGCGAAGAATTCTGGAAATTTTAGGAAGATCGTACTTTATTCTGAATAGAACTGTGTTATCATTTTTTCAACTCTGTTATTATTTAAAACTCTTTTTTTCTTCGAAACGAGATCGTGAATTTTTATTTCTTTCATTCGCAAATTATTTTTTCTTACGTAAAACTCGACTATTTTTCAAACTATGACTTACATAAATTTCTTAAAAATAAAAATAAGTATCGAAAAATGTAACTCGAGATGTAACGAAAAATCAACAATTCGTTGTCAAATGTACTCCTGAATTGTAAAAAATTCGATGAAATTGAATTAAAATGTTTGTTGTTCGGATAAAACGAGAGAGCTTTCTTTTTGCACCAAACGCTTGTGTCTCGAAACGTTTTTCCTCGACTATCCCCAGACAAATAAATTGGCGTACAATGAGAAATAAAAAAGCAAAGAAAGAACCCAGTCGCTTTCTCGTTCTTCAATTTTTTCCACGACGAACGAGAAACAAAAAATCTGACGTATTTCAAATTTTTTTGAAAGAGAGGAAGAAGACAAAAAACAACAAAAAAACGAAGATAATATTTTTCTTCTAATCGCGACCTAGATAAACGAGATTTACCAAACTTTCTTCGTGTTCGTTGCAGACCGAAATGCCGTCCTCAACATTATCATAGACAACCAAATGGGATATTAATCGTAAAAAGAACGAAAGAAAAAATAAATAAATAAATAATGAAAAATCAAAATACACGTCCGCTCGCTAAATGTTAAGTAAAGAAATTTAAAAAAAATGAAAAAAAAAAATGTTAGAGAAACTTCGAGCAAGCATCGAGCTGCGAAAAGAATATTTTTTTTTCTCTTTCGTCCACGCTTGTAACGCCAATTCGTTGTGTACAAATCAAAAGATAGTTAATAATTATAAAATATACGTAAAATATTTATCAATGGCTGTATCGATTCTTAGCTCGTTAGAATTAATATAAATATTATAATCATTGAATGCGCTATATATTTTATTGACGTTTAAAAAGACGAGATGCTAACGAGAAGATCGAAACAAACAAGTTTTGTGTTAAGGTAATCCTGTCGGTAGAGATGGATCATGAGTAAATTGTGTCGTCGAATCTGAAAAATTTGAAATTTTTCATTTTGAAAAATGCCTACAAATAGATTTATACACTCAAATTATTTTTCCTGTGTATAGAAATATATTATTAGAAATTTAAAAAGTTCTATTTGTTGTTTTCTTTTCTCAAAGTTTATGAACTGTTAGTAAAAAATTCTAAAATAATTATTTAATAATTTTCTAGTGAATATTTGAAGAAAATTCAAGATATCTCACGTCTATCAGTATACACACTTGTTATCATAGCATCGATCTTTGCTGGTCTAAATACAAATTAAAAAAACTTTAAAATTGATTTGACCAAAAAAATTTTTTAGCAAAAATTCGATTGGAACGAATTTAAAATTTTGGAAATTTTTTTTGCATTCAAATTAAATGAAACGAGATAAAAAGTTTCGTGTCACATTAATTTCTCAAAAATGGTCAATTTTCTTCAAGCCTCAAAGGAATGTTAATCGATTAAATCTCATAAAAATCGTCATATCGATAGGATTGTCTTAAATATAAAAGAATTAAGGTCCTACAAAACATAAAATAATGCTGAATTGTAATGTGAGGAGGAAGAGTGTATGAGAAAAATGTCCCAAATAAAAAAGAGAGAGAGGGAGGCATAAAAAAGAAACGTGAGAAAAAAAAAGGTGAAGAAAATAACGTGATAATAATTTCTTGGTTGTTCTAGATGCCGCTACTATCCACGAATCCCTTGCACAAAAAGCGGCTTCTCCCATAGAATCAGTAGATGCTAGTTATCCCAGTAACGTAAGCCATCATCATCATCTTCATCATCACGATCAAGCGCATTCTCATCATCACCGCGAACACGATGATTTGTCGCCGAACGCGGAGAAACAGACGTACACCGAGAAGAGAAAATTCTGGGAGGACATTACGAGAAAGCGAGACAGTTATCAGCGCTCGGAGTCGGAAATGTCGCGAACCTCGCAGTTGACGGTGAACGAGAGCGACAGCGAGTACTGCGTCCAGAACATCGTCTCCGAGGAGGAGACTCCCAGTGAGATTCTCCCGGTGAGATCGGAAACCCTCGAGGATCTCAACGTTCCGGATATCTCGGAATGTTCCGTGGCCGAGAAGGCTCATTACTTCGAGGAGCAGATCCAGAAGGAGATTCAATCGACCTCGAGACCGACCTCGAAGGTTTTGACCCAGGAACAGGCGAAGGAGTTGATCAAATCGCAGGGAAGTTTCGTTCCTTCGTCGAGTTTAGAAACGTCGGAGAAATTCGAGGATATTGACGAGTCGATTCGAGAAGAGTCGAGGAGAATTTCCGTTCAGGATGGGAAGGAGAGGAAGAAGAAGAGCCCGAGGGACGATGAGAAAAATGAGGCCAAGGCTCTGGATCTTGATGATCAGAGCGTTCCAGAGTTTCAGGAGAGCGAAAATGTTGTCGAGACTGATACGAAAGTTAGTGGCGAATACGATAGAACGGTGAGGGATGAGTTTCGTAGCAAAGAGATGGAGAAATCGAGAAAAGTGGATTTAGATAAAATTGATAGTGAATTAGATAAAAAATTGAAAGGGGATATACATGAAAAAGAGGTTGCGAAAACAGTGGATGAATTTGAAAAGACGGAAATTAAAGTACAGAAAGTGGTGGAACAAATTGGGAAGAAAGAACTTGAAGTGCAGAGGATAGAAGAAAAAACCGTTGAGAAAAAAGATACCAAAAAATTGGAAGAAAAGTTCGAGAAGAAGGAACCGGAGGTACAAAAGTTAGAAGAAAAAATTGACGAGAGGAAAGATTTCAAAAAATTGGAAGAAAAGTTCGAGAAAAAAGAAACGGAGGTACAAAAATTAGAAGAAAAAATTGACGAGAGGAAAGATTTCAAAAAATTGGAAGAAACGTTCGCGAAAACGGAAATGGAGGTACAAAAATTAGAAGAAAGAATAGACAAGAAGGCAGATTTTGAAAAATTGGAAGAAAAGATCGAGAAAAAGGAACCGGAGGTACAAAAATTAGAAGAAAAAATAGACGAGAAGAAAGATTTTAAAAAATTTGAAGAAAAAGTCGAGAAAAAAGACGACAAAAAATCAGAGAAAAAGGAACCAGAGATGCAAAGATTAGAAGAAAAAATTGACGAGAAAAAAGATGTCAAAAAATTGGAAGAAAAAGTCGAGAAAAAAGAATCGCAGATACCAAAATTAGAAGAAAAGTTTGGCGAGAAAAAAGATGTCAAAAAATTGGAAGAAAAAGTCGAGAAAAAAGAATCGCAGATACCAAAATTAGAAGAAAAGTTTGGCGAAAAAAAAGATGTCAAAAAATTGGAAGAAAAAGTCGAGAAAAAAGAAACGCACATACCAAAATTAGCAGAGAAGGTCGAGACGAAGAAACCAAAAGATAAGGAACCACTGCAACAAAAATCAATTGAGAAAGAAGACTTAAAGGAATTAGAGAAAAAATTCGAGCCAAAATCAGAAACTCTCGTACCGGAAGAAAAAATGAAAAAAGAAGAAACACCATTGAAGAAACCATCTTCAGAAACGAAAGAAAAAGATTTCACCATCGACACGAAAGTATGTACCGAATTTTTACAACGAGAGAGTGAATTCAGTTACGAAGAATTCGTAGACGAACAAAAAATTCGTTCTCTTTTGCCAGAAACAACGAAGTCTGAAGAACTCGATGTGAAAAAAGAAGAAATCGACAGCTCCGAAATTTCTTCACCGCCTGCCGTAACGAAGGATTTGACAAAAGGACCGAGAGAAGATTCCGCACCGTCTATGATTCCTCGAAAAATAAAACCTGACGTCCTGGTCAAAGAAGAAAAAATTCCATTCCCCGAATTGAAGCAAAAGAGAGAAGAAGAAATTTCTTCGCAGAGCGAAAAGCTCATCGAATCCGAAATTTCGATTTCCGAAAAAGAATCCCAAGAAATCACGAGCCCTTCGGACAAAATGGGGCCTAAAAAAGAATCTCGAATTCCGGTGTCGACAACGAAAACGGAGAAAGAAATCGGTTTGGGCAAAAGTCCAGTCTCACCGGAATCGATTTCGGACTCATCGAAAGAAATGTCCGAATCACCGAAAGAACTATCGCCAGAAGCTGTTGGCCGAACTTCCAGAATTCCGATCGCGGCTAAAGCAGAAAAAGAATCGGCAGGAATAAAAATGGCGACGGAAAAATCGCCAACGTCGTCGCGACGATCGCCGGGCGAGGAAGCGACGTCGCCCAAGAAAGAATTCGAATCTCGCATTCCAAAGCCAACTTCAGTTGCAAGGACCCAAGAGAAAGAAACTCGTCGAGACGTGCCGAAGGAAACGATAACGGAAACGTCGTCGTCATTCCGAACCTCGGAGACGACGATGACGACGACGACGACGAAGAAAGTAGTTAGCAAAACGATCGTGAGCCAGGTCGGAGAATCCGAAAAAATCACAGAGCGAGCGGAAACGAAGATCGAGCAGGACAAATCGGTAACGAGTTCGAAATATGATCGGCAAGAATCAACGGAAACGAAGCGAATTGCCGATTCCGGGGAAGAAACTTACTTCAAGCACGAAGCATCCGGTCACACGTTGAAGGAACAATTGTCAGAAAAAACACTGACGAAGGAAACGCCCGAAGAGAAAATTTTCGACAAAAAATCGGCAATCAAAAAGTCAGAGCTGAGCGAACAAGAAGAAATCGCGTTGACCCGTAAGGATGGGAAAACGATCGTCGATGCAGCGGCGAAAAAATCGGACAAAATCGACAAGGACGAGCAGAGACTTCAAGCTGTGGTCGACGAATCCGGAACCGTTGTTAGAGCGAAGGATTCTCGAAGTTCGAAGGAGAGAGAGATCGAAGCGCAATTGAACATCGAGAGAGGAGACGAGGAGCCGATCGACCTGAGAGAAGAACTCGCACGTGCGGTCGTCGGCGAGAGAAGCTTCGAGGAAGCGACGAGCACCGAAGCGACGTTTGTTCTTCCATCGAGTCTCGAGGGTTCACAAATTTCATTAGAAAACAAAATGGCGGAGGAAACAGCGGAAGAGAGACGAGCGAGAGAAATGGAAGCGAGAGACATCGCCGAGACGATAATCGAATCGATCCAGACGGAGATCGCTAAGAGATCGGAAAGTTTCGAGGGGGGAAAACTACTCGACACGTCAGACAGTGACAGCAAAGAATATTCTGAAAACACTCTCGACATGGATACCAAAGAATCGGAAGTCTTTCACGATCAGATCGCCGACGACCTGATGAAGAAATTCGAGATAATGGAAAAAAAATCGAGAAGTCACTCCCAAGTGATGGACGAGAGCGAAATATTGCCCGAACCATTGAGATCGGTAGTCATGACGCTGGAGAACTATGAAAAAGTTTCCAATCGCGGGAGTCTGAGCGTGAGCGAGGATCTGACCAAGGACGAGGAATCGACGCCGTACGACAAAGAAGAAAGTTTTCCATCATCCTCGTCCCAACCGAAGTTAATGGATCGGGACATGACGATGAGTCCGAGCAGCATTTCCGAAGGTTTTCTCGAGGCTTCTCTCGAATCGGAAAAATCGGTCGAGGTTGAGTCCACGAGACACGGAATCGAGAAGAGATCCCTCGAGACCGGAGAGAGCAGAGAGACGGAAGATCGATCACGAAGGGATTCCGTGCCTTCTTTGGAAATCGATGAAGAGCCGAAACAAAAGGAAATCGGCGAAGAATTCGATCGAGAAGAAATTTTAGAAACTGATCAAAAAGAAGTTCGTGATAAAAAAGAACTCGAAGAAAAACTTCTTCAACCTCTCCAAGTGGCTTCGATCCACGAGAGTCCCGCCTTCGATTCTCTTGAGCAAATCTGCGATAAATCGGAAATACCGATCAGTCCGGTAGGGACTTCCGCTCCGGGAAAACCTTTCGAAACCGTTGGAAAAACGAGATCGCTCGCGAGTCTCGTCGTGCGCAGTTCTGACTTCGAGATCCCAAGTCCGTCCGTTCTCTCGCCTCGTTTGAAGCTTAAAGAACTTGAAATACAGCCTGGAAACTGGATGATCGGTGACGAGAAGATCGAGGTCTCGGAGACGCTGCAACCGTCTCAGGCTTTCGACAAAGAACTCGAGGAGTACCAATCGAGTCTGAAAAAACACGAAGAAAAAGAAGAAAATGAAGAAATCGAGGTAAGTCAACAGAAGATTCGAACGACTAGTGTCTCGTCGCGAGACGAGGAATCAATCGACGAGTGCGAGCAAGAATCGGTAACGAGATCGTCCGAGGACGTGAGCGCGATCGAATCCGTCCGGGAAACGGAATTCACGGCTCCGACGATTCTTACTGCGAGGACGACGAAATTCACCGTGACGACAGTTCCGGATCAAGATTTCGAGAGCGAATTGGTGGAAAATCGGCTAGACGTCAGCTGTCAGGAGCTTATGGACGCTCTGCAGAGGGAATACGAGGCGAAGACTCCAACGGAGGATCGAGAAGAGTCAAAAATCGTTTTCGAGAGAATGGAAGCAGAGAAAAGAGCGACTGGTAGCATGGACTTCGTGGTCCATTCATCGACTGTTGTTGATTCAGGACTGTCTCACGCTTCTAAAATCGAAGAAAAAATCGTAGAAATCGAAGATAAATTTTTGGATAAAGATCTGAAGGCCGAAATTGAAACGAAAGAGATTGAAGATTTGGAAACAATTACCAAACCGGTTGAAAAATTGGAGAAGATATCGAAAGAGGTTGAAGAATCAGAAGTCAAATCTGGAGACATTCAGCATCCGGAAAAGACGTTGGAGGTGGTTAAGCTCCCGGAAGTGACGGAAAAAGAAATCGAGAAGTCCAGAATGGCTGAGAAAGTCGCTGAGGACACAAAACTGACAAAAGAGGAAGTGCAAGAATTGGAAGTTGTACCGAAAGAAACGATAGAAACAAAGGTAACGTTGAACAAATATTGTAACATTGATTTAATCAATAAGTAGTGATAGACTGCAATACTTCAAATTTATAATTAAAACTTTTTTAAAAAACTTGCAAAATTTTTTGAGGATTTTCGATTTCTCACTCAGAAAAAAAGAGAGATTAAAAAATTCTAATATTTGTAAATAATAATTCATTTCTAATTTCCAGGAGCCGGAAAAGAAAGAATCGAAGGATCAACGCGAATCAGTTGCTTCAGAAGAAAAAACCGAGATCGTCGGAGCTGTGAGAAAAATAACCGACGAGGTGAAGAGCGACATAATGCTCCGAGGCTTGAAGCAATCCTCGCCAAGCAAGAAGACGATAAAACCGTGTCACGATGATGCAAAAAGATACGAATCTTCGAGTGATTTAACCTCAAGAGGTAAAAAAGAAGAAATTTCCGGAGTCGATCTTAGCGCCCGTTACGCGATAACCGTGCTCGACCAGGTTGTGAAAAAAGAAATCGCGGAGGTGAAAGAATCCTTGGAAGCCGCAAAGCAGGATTTGATTGAAGAACTCAGCGAAAACAGCGAAACCGTTTTTCAGATCAAAGACTCCCCATCTGAATTCCAATTCAAACTCGAGCCTGAAAGTATTCCAAACGATCTGGCTTTGCTTTACAAACCGCCATCACCGCCGATCGAACATCCGGAGCCGACGAGAACGACGTCGGAAGATTCCCCAGTAGCAAAGCCTCGAAGACCTGAAGAAAGTCTCGAAAAACCTGAAGAAATGATCCCTCAGGCAAAAACCACTGAAGAAATGCCCAAAGAAGAAATCCTTGAAGAAAAATCGTTAGAAAAAATCGACAAAGCTCAAGAAAAATCGGTCAGCGAGTCTTCTCCTCCGTCCAGCGAAGTGAAAATCGTGACTGAAGTTCCGGACAAGGAAAGTTTAAAAAAAGTAGATCGAAATGCGAGTATCGAAGCCAGCGAAGAAACGAGCGTGTCGCAACCGAGTCCGATGCCGGCGAGTCGATCGAGCTCGGACGTCGAGAATCGTGAGGACGTCGCAGGATTGTTGACGCCTCAGCCAGCACCGCGAAGAAGAACGAAGCCGGCGAGAGCGACGAAGAAAGTGACGTCGGAGAGCGACGCGGGCTCAAGTTCCGGAGACAGCAGTAATTACCAATCATGCGATTACGAGATCGGCAGCGGAAGTAGACCAAGTTCATCGGACATCGAAGCTCTTCAATCGACTCTGCCCTCGGGAACGGCTTCGGAGTACGAGACAGCTCTGATGTCGATGAGACATTCATCAGCATCGAGACCAACTTCACAGGAATATCAGAGCGCTGTCAGCACTTTGAGTTCCCGAGAATCGATGAAGTCTCTGAATTCATTGAGCTCTGGACATTTAGGTAGTATCGACAGCACTGGCGAGCTCTCGGAGACGCTGATCGCTTCCGAGGACGAAGCGGTCGAAGAAAAAGAGAGACTCGACGCCAATCTGGACGAGATATTGGACGAGGAAAAGATCGAGAAGGAAGAATCCGATTCGTCAGCCAGCAGTGAAATTCCAATGGAGGATGCGTTCGACAAGAGCGAGGATGTCCCTTGCAGAATGAAGAGATCCTCGGAGATGATTTTCCAGCAGATCGTAGACGAAGGAGCGACTCTTGAGGAAGAGCTAGGACCTGAGGAAGAAACCCGATTCGATGAGTGCACAACGGAACAATTGCCCAGCGACACCGTAGCTGAGGACGAGGAAGCTTTCCGGACCGATTCGATCTTCATGAGCACGGATCTAACGAGCGAGGCTTACGACAAGAGTTTGTCGTCGATGGACTCCAAACCGGAAGTGCCGGAAGTTCTTATTGAGACTGATAAACAGATGGAGGCTCCGGTTCTCGAAACGCATCCTGAGGAAGAACCAGGGGAAGAAATGGAGGAAGAAATAGAAGAGATCGAAGAAGAGATCGAGGAAGAAAACGCAACGAGAGACGCTGAGCCAGAATATCCCCCAGGTGAAGCTTTCCAGAGTCCGATGGCGACTCTTCTTCACCAAGCGAGCACAGCGTCCTCGACTTCCGGTGCCATGTCCTTCGAGACTGTGATTGAGAAGGAGCAGAAACCGGATCGTCATTCACCCGACAGCGATTCCTTCGAGCTCGTCGACAAGCCCGACATGATGGACGACTTCGTCGTCGTCGAGGAAGTCGGTCGGGAGGCGGAGGAATACGATTCCGAAGGTAAGAGCATAAGCATAGGCTCGAGCTCGTTCACGAGCGTGAAGAAATACGACAGGGAACTAGAAAATCTCATAGCGAGCAGAAGCAAGGAAGAAACGGAGCCTCGAACCGGAAGTCAAGCTCGAAACAGCGAACTCTTTGAATTCGAGTCCGAGGAGAGTCCGCCGATGGTCTCTAACGCTGAAGATCAATACTCTCAGTCGCTCTCCGACGATGAAAATTATGAAGCTAAAAAATGGATGGAGATGCAATTCCAGGCTGATCCGAGAGCTTACGATCTCGAGTACGATCGCGGAAGACTCGAAGACATAAAAGAGGAAGAAATAACCGATTTCGAGGCCGGAAGTAGCCGATTTGGAAGCCTCGGAAGTCACAAAGGATCGATCGGAAGTGTCGGAAGTATGAGAGGAAGCTACGGAAGTGCTACCGATTACGAGTTGATAACCGGCAAAAAAGGTTTCTCGAAACCGACGGAGCACGACAACGTCTCCTTGAGTTCTCTCCAGGAATTCGAGTCTCTGGAGAACGCGGTCGCGCTGGAGAATTCGAAAAAGCTTCAATGCGGTTCTCAGGACTCCGTGAACAATGGAAGTCTTCCTAGACGTTACATGACGAGTCGTTCAGGACACGGAGATGATATTTCACTCTCCTCACTGAAGGATTTCGAGGGCCTCGAGAAAGCTTGCAAAGAAGCTCACCTGATAGAGTTGAGAGCTCGAGAGGAGGAGGATCTTCTCGATCACGAGAGTCCGGAGAATCGTTACAAGCTCGAAAACCTTCCAAGACCGAAGCCAACCGTAGCCGAGCCGACGAGTGGCGCTGGCTCGTTCAATCCGAGCACTTCCGGTTCGGATGATTATGAGAAGAGAATAATGGAGATCGACGAAATAATAAGAATAGCTCAAGCTAACGTAGAGAAGTTTGACAGGCAGGATGACACTACGGAAGATATTTCCCAGATCGAGATAACGGACGCTGAGAAAATCGAACCTCTCGCTGTCACTTCCGCTATTACGACGATTCCGGAAGTCGAGAGCGACGAGCCAGCGCGACCGGAAGCGAACGTCATGGAGACCAGTACCGATTCCCTCGAGCTTGAGGAAAATGTCGATCCTCGAAGGAATCCTCTGTGTCGGAGCTCCGATTCGCTCGAGATGAAAACAACGATCGATTACCCGTCTTTGAGTTCCGACTCGTTGAACAACGTTCGCGCTGAGACCGCGATCGACAACGCGAACGATCGGTTCAACGCTTCACGGAGGATTTCTTCGGACTCGCTCGAAATGCCGGTCATCGAACAACAACCCGAACCTGACTCGCACGATCGGAGCTCGGAATCTCACGGCAGTTACAATCTCAAGGGATCGTTCGACGATTCCGTCGAGCAGACCGGATCTACGACCGATACGAAAATCACGAATAATGGAAAAACGAGATCATCGTCGACCAGCGAAACATAAATCGAACTTACATTCACGAAATGAGGTCAGTTTATTTCTTTTATTTTTCATTTTTCTCATTATTTTATTTAATTTGATAATTCTGATAAGTTTTCTAATTTTTCCGGAATTTTCAAGTGAAAGTTATGATAAAAACGGTGGGAAAAAAAATCGAGAACTTTGATATTAGGATGATGTGAAAGGTCAACCTCACAAGTTTTCGGACAAATCGTTCTTAAAGATCGTTGATATTTAGAACAAAATAAAAGGGTCAGCCCCTGTAGAATTGATTCATGCAGGGTGTAATACTTCGCTTTAGTTTTTAATATTGACCATTTCGAAAAACGACCTGTCTGAAAAATTCAGCTACAGTCGACTCTCTCTTGTGGCAACCCATCGGGAATGGCGACTCTCGTTACAGGCAACTTCTCCTCCATTCCCACTTTTGGCATATGCCCTGCAGCCCCGCCGGTGGTACATGGGACGACGCATGCGCCAAACAGTCGCGGCATCAGAGTAGGGATTGAAAAGTTGCTTTTAGGCAGAGTTAGAAGTTGCCGTAAACGGGAAACTTGCCCGTAGTGATGTTGCCACAAGAGAGAGGCGACTGTATTTCCTTCGCACTCATGTGTCGCGTTGTACATCTTTCGCATCACCTTGAATTTAGAAAATTTGCAGCACAGTGCCCCCACTTCCAATTTGGACGGGGATAGAGGAAATGGTTGGGGGGAGTCCCCCAGTCACCCTATTAGTCAATTCCGTCGCCCTCTTACATAGACATTGAGACTCAAAGTTTGCGGTTTCAACAAATTTAACAATTTTTCGATTTGATACCCCCGCCCAATAAGGGATATGAGCATCACGATGGGCATCTGACGACAAAATATCCTTGGACAAAAGAACCGTGTATAAAAAAAGTGTAAAAAAATTCATCAAAATTTTACCCAAATAAAAACCCAAACATCACCCCCAATATCTTTGGAGACGAGGGGGAGCGACGCGATTGGCCAAAGAGATTTTGGTGGGGGATACCCCCACAAACGATACCCCCACCCATCTTCTTTAGGGGTGGGGGCACTGTACCGAATATTTTCTTTTTTTTTCTTCGTTATTGTGTTCCCCACCTTCTGATTTCACTACTCACAAAATTATTCTGATCCAAATTCGTCTACATCTCACCACCGAAAAAAAAAATTTCTCAATGAATTCAATGGTAAGTAATGAAAATATAAAAATAAATTTTGTTTCAGATTTTGCATATGTCAATGTGGTTATTTGGAAGGAACGAAACAACGGCTTATGTGTGTGTATGTGCGCGTGTGTGCGTGTAAGTGCGAGCGAACGCTAAACGACTCATAAAAAAAAAATTTTAAAAACCCAAAAAAAAGCTTATCAACGAGACGATTTGATCGTTCGATCGTCGAGGCTTGTGGAACTTGCTATGAAATAAGACCGTACGAGAGACAAAAAAATATTGAAAAAAATAAGATTCACACGCAAGAGCAGCATTTTATTACCAATTATTAAATAATGTACGATTTAGTCTACGATTTTTCCCCCCCTCGAGAGGATTCTGGCTCGTGTAATCCTAGCGTTTGTTTCAAGAATATTTCTATCCGGCCGTCCCGGGAATGGCCGCGAAAAGTGAGATTTCGAGTCATCCAAGATTCAATTATAAAGAAAAAAAAATACGCGCGCGACGACCAGAATGGGCGCGGTGCGCCTATCGATCTCATTGTCGAAATCCAATTTCGGGACAGCCTCTAAACACATTATATAGGTATATATATGGCTTGATACAAATCATGATTAGTTATAAAAAATTGAGAATATAAAAAAATTGTTGAGAAAATGAGAATTATAGGGCGGTATGAAAGTGGCTCTCATCGATTTAAGAATTATTATATCCTATTCTCATTATTTATTATTATGATGATTATTATTATTCTTATTATTATTATTGAATAGATAAATATATATATATTATATATATATAAAAATGTATAACGAATATTGGTGTGTTTATAATAGAAAATATCATCGCGGTCTTATTTTTTTGCTTGATTGTTTTTAAATTTATACGAAGCGATATTATGTTTTATTTGTATGTTTATATTTTAGGAGGAAGAAAAGTGGGTACGAAGACGTCGCGTGTTCGATTTGTATGATAATGTAGTGGTGAAGAGAAAAAAAGAACAAAAAGCATAAGTGAAAATTTTTTGTAAAACGTTTCGAGCGTGGTTGCAATGTTTTTTTTTGTGGATGAATTGAAGAGAATCTGAAAAAAGTGGGTGGAAATGATTCGTGAAGTTTTCGTTCAGAGAGTGAAGATTTTAAGGTAGTTCTTAACGCTAAAAAGTTTTTTATGAAATTTCTCGAAAAGTTTTCTTCAATATTGTATGAAAACACGTGCGAAATTTGATAAAGGTTTTATCTTCATTTTTTATGTAGGTCCAACTATTTATTGTTGAAATTGAAAAATTTGCAACATTTTGCATAAAAAGTCTATCACAAATTGTGAATTATAAAAATAAATCTTTCGATTTTTAAATTGTGAAGTGTCTTTGAATTTTACACGCGAATTTATATGATGGTGAAGGAAGTTTATGCATTATGAGAAAATTTATAAATAAATTTCCTTTTTTATCATCATTCAATATGAATGTGAAAAAAACTGTTGAAACTTTGACGTTGCGCTAAAACTACCTTAGATAAACACTCGTCGTGATTATTGGTACTGCGAGTCCGATTGCAATATAATGTGAAAACAAACAGATTTTTCTAATTTTAATTTCTTCTTCGAAGAGATTTTAGTCAATTTTCAGTGTTCACGTTGATATTCTTTATGTTGATTAATTTTATTCCCGCACGTCTGGATAGTAGAGCGTATAAAAAATTCAGTAATAATAGTGTAATGGGAAAGATTTCACGTAGATTTTCCTTCGATAGAATTCTCAGGGAAATCGCAGTTGTAACGCAGTCTTCGTCTACGATTCCAGCGCCGTATACATTAATTTTGTACATCTGATAATAAAGAGAAAAGAAAAACGAGTTGATTATTACATATCGACGAGTTTGATGAGAGAAAGAAAAAAAAAGATGAAAAAAATTACCAAAAATCCTATCACTAGAATAGTTCACGGTAAATTTAAAAAACTGGAAAGAAAATTTTAAAAGAAAGTAATAAAACAACGAAAAGGTGCCAAAAATAGTAAAAATTGTATCCAAAAATGATTATTAAAAAAAACATTGAAAGCGATTCCAAATATCAGGAAAAAACGGGAAATTATAAATAGAAAAATTTTTAAACTATCGAAAATTTATATTACTCGAATGGTCCTTGGAAAAATGAAAATAAATTTGAAACAATTCCAGTGACCCGAAACGAAACAAAAACAAATAAAATAACGAAGCAAAAACGAATTATCGAATAATTTATTTTCAGTGTTATCGCGCTCGACCTTTCGAGTGACTGCTTCGATTTTGTATTGTATTGAAGAATCGCATCGTATGGGTAAGTATTTAAAAAAACACACTTCGCAATTTTCAATAGATAATATAATTTATTAATAAATAATTGAGCATAGAAAAACTTTGATCTCAGTTCATCTTCAAGGATAAATATCGTTCTCGTTATGAAAATTCACGCACGCACTCACACTTTAAATAATCTCTGGTAGTATCATAAGCAAAATTGAATCGCGTTAATCTTTGCAAAGCGCGGATGATCCCAACGTTTTTGCAATTTGTACAGGTTTCTTCTTCCGAATCTTCATTCCTCGGATAATCTGCAAAAAAAAAAATTAAAAATACAAAAATATGTCTTATGAGTATTGTTAAAATAATTTTTTTTTAAATAATTACGATTCCGATTAAAGTCAGGTCAATCGAAATTCATTTTTCAACAATTTTTAATAAATTAATTATAAAAATTAATCATTGAAGTTGTGCAAATAAATCAACATAATTTCAAAAAATGATAATAAATGATTTAAAAATTAAAAATTTACTCACTGAATTTTCGCGAAGGAAATTTTAGGGTGTTCAGCGAACATTTTTTCTCGAATATCGAGGACATTTCGACGTTGACGAAATTTCGTTAACGAAAGACGAGAGGTAACATTTGAGGGTAGTGAGGAAGAGACAAGGAATTCTGGAGAGGATTTTTTAAGGATTTTAGGTGAAAAAGGATTTTATCGTCCCGTCGTCTTTTTTCGTAGTAAATGGACGATCCAAGTGAAACATGAGCAAAGGTAAATGTAATAAATAATATCCCACGATTCTTTCATCGTTTTGTCACTCTCCAGCAAGAGCAAATTAACGGTGCATCGCAAAAGTTCGATAACATTCGTGTACTCGTACTCGTCGAACATCAAACCGATCGCCGTCAGTGCGAATACATTGTTGATCACGATCGAGCCACTTCCTAGCAAACTAATATCCTAGAATTAAAATAAAATTATTATTTCATTATTTATTTAATATTCATATAATTTTTTTATATTTTTATAATATTTTCTAAAATCTAAATATTGTTTGTTCAATTTAATTACTATTAATTTAATTATCATACAATATTTATTTCACAAATTCTTTCATAATTTATTTATTCGTGTTTAATTTTCTTCAATTTTTTTATGTTTAGTTTAACTTACAATTTTCTTCTTCAATTAATAATTTGTAACGAAAGTCTTGGAAAAAAATCTAAATGAAAAAAATACTTCGAAACATTTAAAAAAACTTAATTCAATAACAGCTTGAGATACCATATAAATTTGTAAAAATTATCATCACAATCGTACTCTTCGATTTACCTTTTTGTCGTCGTAAAGTTGAAGATGCGTGTAAAAAACGACACAAAAGTGCAGCGTTATGTAAAAACTTTGCCATGCTGGTAGATACGTGCCATATTTGATCCTCGATGTAACCTGCGAAGAGAAAACAAACGACCGTGAACGCGAGACACGATAAAAGCGAAAGAATATAATTTTCATTTTTTCACTATTTTATCTTTTAACGATTCTTAACAAATTTTACATTTATCGAACATTTCTTTCGCCCTTACAAAATTAATTTAAAAATATGAAAAGCATTAGTTTTCAATCGAGATATTTTCTTTTTCGCGTTAACTCTTTTTTTCGTGAGAATTCGATGCAAATTCGTTAAATGCACTCGCTGTCAAGTGCAACGTAATCGAAGAACCGGTTACGTTGGCTATCGAGAACAGAGACAACTTTTTTATTTTCGTTTTATATTTTCTTTGACATTTTTTCTTTTCATTTGTATATTTATTTGCGTTCCTGAATCGTGTACAGAATTACGTAAATGTGCGAGAGCTTCGCGATTACGAGCATAGATATATATGTTTTTGTTTATTATTTTATGACGTGCGGAGATATGGAGAATAGTACAACGATACTCACGTTGACTTTGAACTCATCGAGACCAAGGCGAGGCGAGCCTGGGAACCAACTTGGCCCTTTCCACAATACTGCTAATTTATTTTTCCAATTTTCTTGACTCAAACTCTTCTCGATCATCGCTTTTGCGTAAAAAATCTGAAATTTTGGATTAACATTTATCAACATGAAAATAATTTTTAAAAACATGGAAAATTATGGTCAATAGTAAATAATTTTAAAAAAATGATAAAAGAAATGAGAATAATAAAAAATAAATTCTTACTTGTAAATAAAGTGGATTGAAAGTTTTTGGACTGACGACGAGACCGTAAATAATTTCTTCCTGTTGTCGCTGCTCCATAAAAGTCCCAAACATTCTGTCCCAAATTATCAAGACGCCGCCATAATTTTTGTCCAGACAATACAAATTGCATCCTGTTTGGAATAAAAATTGTTTTTTCAGTCACATTTTTTGATATTTTTTAGCTGACGAATTTTTAAGACACTGCGCGTTCAGGGAATTATTTTTTGAATTGTATACGAAAATTGTTGACTTCTATTTTTAGTGTAAGAAAATTTGCTCAAACTTGTGATACAGATTCATAAATAAATAAATAAAAATAAAAAGTTTATACTCGCCATGATGAACGCGGTGATGCTTTGGCGTGTTGAAAATTAATTCGAGAGGTCCGAGATCGTCGATTACGGTCGTGTGTATCCACAATTGATAAATCAGATTGAACTGATGATGAGCGACAAAGTGTGACGGAGGTATAAAAAATGCCAGAGGTAAATAAAATACCTGAAAAAAAAAATAAAAATTATTTATAACGGAAGATTTTTCGAGAAATAAAAAAATATTCCGTCCAATAAAATTGTCATCGTTTCCAATTAGTTGCTCGAAAACAATCCAATTATCTAATTAATCGGCCTTAGCATGACTTTGATCAGAATCTCACGAATATCAAGATCGAGACGTAAAATGAGAACGCGAAATTGATTAAATCATTTTGTTTTGTTCTAACAGTCCACAGTTCAAGATTCGTTGTTATTCAGGTCGATTTATAAATATAATTTAAAAAATAACAATTTTAATCAATTTTATTAATTAAATATTGGCTTTCATTCATGTCTACAGATTATCGAAATTCTTCAATAAAAATCTGAAAGTTTTTATACCTGGAAAAATATGATATCTGGATGAATAAATAAGTAAATACAATCGTGCTTAAAAGTGTCAAAAAAAGAATAAGAAAAGTGATTTTTAATAAAAGATGGTAAGGTAGGAACTTAATACGAGACAAACATGGGACTCACAAAGCTGCACCAATGCTGCAACACGGATTGCCGCAGACCGACCACAAGATTGAATTCCTCACTGCTATGATGAACTTGATGATGTGCCCACAAAAAATGCACCTCTAAAGAAAAGCAAAAATAAAAAAAATATTAATATGAGTGAAAATGTATATAGGAATAATGAAATGATAACTAAATAAATAGAAATAGAAATAAAACATATCAATGAAACGATTAATAATTTATTTTATTTTATTTAAAAAATTATTTTTTGTGATGAATAAATTTATTACCGTGATTGGCACGATGCACCCAGTAGTAACAAAAATCTACTCCAATCGCTGTGATGTACCAAGTCCAGAGAGAATCCCATGGAAGGCTCCATATTCGGTATTTTTCGTATAGCAAAATGTAGGCATAATATTCAGCCCCACGAAAAATTATTCTACAATACATAATTTTTTATCAATTTATTATAAATTTTTTGACCTTTGTTATTTTAATGTTAACTTTTTTTGTAAATATCAATTATTATGAAATATCAAAATGAAAATATAATTGTAGATTTTTTTCTAAAACTGAATTGTTTACATTGAAAGTTAAGTCCAAGATTTTTCTTATCTCATGAAAATTACTTCTTTTCTATAAAAATATTTTTTTTCAATATCATAGCAACGCCTTCAGGACTATTACGAATGGAATAATACTAAAAATTAAAAAAGAAATATTGGAAATCAAAGAACAATTCTTCAATCTTGCATTTTTTATTTAAATTTTAAAAAAATCAAATATTTCTAGAAATAATCAATTGAATTGCAAAGCGCGTTACCTACGCTTACCGTCCAGATTCTTGTAAAATCCAGTGGGAGAGAGACGTTACGTGGTCGTTGAGACGAAAAGTGCTCTCGCTCTTTTTCGCGTACAATATCACATTTTCCAGAACAATGAGGACGAAGAAAGATAGCCAGACCTGCGTTATCAATTCGGAGAGGCGAAAAAGAAAAAGAGAACAAAAATGAGTGTGAGTGAGACATACATAAAAAAAAGATCGTCGTTTTTCCCGTCCTATTTATAAATTACGATAAAATGAGGCTGTCGCCGATGTACTCATTATTTTCGAACAATGACATTGCACTTTTTGTCATTGAATAAATATATAAAGAGTGCACGCTTTGTTAAAAAAAAAGAATTATTGAAAAACGAAAAGTGGAAAACTGTCACTTTTTCATACTCCAATTAATTGTCTTTCAAAACCTGTTTACTACTTCGGAATTCACTTTACTAATTTTTCAATTACACAAATACACAAGTATAGAAATTGTAAAAATAATTTAACAATTACCATTGCTAAACTTGCACTTTTTTGTATTTCGATTAATTATTTTTTTAAGGTTTTTTTTCCTCAGCTCTAATTTTGCTCTGTCTAATACGAATCTAACGAGAAATATTTATTTTTCTTGTCTTTTTCGCTCCTTTTCTGAATTGGATACGATATACATTGTTATAAAAATGATTAAGAAATACAAAGTACCGAGCTGTCACTTTTATCTACCTCGATCAATATTTTATCCAAACTTGTTTTTTTCTTACTTCAGAATTTACTCTACTGATTTAGCACAAATCCTGAATATTTATTTATGTTTTTTTGTTATTATTATTATTTTTTAATTGCACACAATAACGTAATTGCACTCTTTAGCGATTCGATGTTTACGCACGAGGTGAACGTTCCCCGGCTTTTATCAACTCGCTTGTTTATTCGTTTTTATTTGTGCGATTTGGACGGCCTGCCAACTCGCGTGCACTTTCAGGTGGCACAACATCGAACACTCATCTTGTCGTTTTTTCCCCGCGCTAAGAATAATATTTGACCAAATCAACGGGCTCTCGTTCTCGAATGTCAACAAACTTTCAATACACTTTGATTAGAAATATTATTGAGTCAATATTATTATTTATTAACATAGTAACAATTTTATGTAGTATATAAATTTATTTATTTAGAAAAATCATAATAATTTAAAAATCGTAATCACTGAATATTTTTAGCACATTTTATTACGACTAATTTTTAAATTGACACTCTCGCAAAAATTCTATATAAAAAATTCGATTTTATTTTCGACAATTAAGAATGGATTTTAATAAAAATATTGTACTGTAAAGAGCTTTAAAAAAACATTACGAAATTTGTTGTACAAAAAATTTTTTAACGTTATGCACAGAATTTTTTAAAATTGTTTTTTTTAATCCTGTATAAAAAATTCGATTCGATTTTCGACAATTAAAAATGGATTCTAATAAAAATATTTTATTGTAAAGTGCTTTGCAAAAACATTACAAAATTTTTTTTACAAAAAGTTTCTTGACGTTGTGCACAGAATTTTTTAAAATGTTTTTTTAATGTTAAAAAAATTAGCTTCACAACAATAACATTATGCGATATACTTAAAAAACAATAGTATTTAAGAAATTTATTATTATTGGGCTGATAAAAAATTGTAATATTGTCAAATTAATGAATAAATGGAGAACAAGTACCTGCTGCTGGTAATCCGGGACCTGTTGATAAGATTCGAACGTCGTATCCCGTGGGTCGATGATGTACCACAATTTACCAAAATTTTTCAAAATCGAAGCCGAAGTGATAAAGTCACTTGGAGCGAGCACTCGCTTTTCGTATGTTTCATTCATGACTGGGATTTTCCGCGATGTTCACCGTTTACACGCGTTTGAAGTATATAAAAAGAATCGAGATCGGTAGAGGCGACACCTGGCGGCGGCGTCGGTTTACTTCCGATGCGTTTTTGCGGCCGCGTAATGGCGTCCCGGTTCACGGGCGCATCTTCACCGGCAAAAGTACAATGAAAAATGAAGAAAAAGAAAAAGAAGAAATACGAATTACCGATTGAGAAGAAAAAAAAGTCAAATCGCTTCTAGATCGGTTGTTTATTTTTTATTTTTTGACAATTGCCGAACGCATTCGCCGCTGCATTCGGTGACCGTATTAATCGTTCAACTGCGGGATGCGCGCGTTATATAAGTGTACGACGAGCGTGCGCGCTTGAACACGTGAGTCGGTTCGTACACTCCTCCGCATCTCTTTTATACACTTACTCACACTTTCCAGAGAAATTAAGCGTACGAGCGTGCGCGTCTAACTTTGCGATACAATATACGAGATTCTCCTCTCTCTTTATTTTTATTGTTACGAGCACGCGACTTCGTCATTCTTGTTGACAGACTCGCGCGTGTTTCTTCTTTTTTTTTTCATTTTACGCATATATTTGACTTATCTTTATTTCTTCTTTTACTGTTTACCTCTTCGGATTTCTTTTGTCATTTTCTTTACGGTTTTCTTCACTTTTTCATCGCATTTCTTTTTTTCGATTTCTTCTTTTTAGTTTTCTTCTTTTGATATCAATTTCTTCTTCATATTTTAGTTTTGGTCATTTTTCTTCATTTATTGTTCGTAAATTTCTTCTTCATTTCTTCTTCAAAAAACGTGTTTTTAAATAAAAATAAAGTTAAATTAAATGAAGAAATGTTAAGTGAAGATAAATGAAGAAATTTCTCAAACTTGTATTTCTTCATCCACGCGCGTTTCTTCTTTTGTTTTTTCGATCTTACGCATTCTGTTTTATCTTGCAATTATACGAAACGAGAAATAATAACGTGCTTTTGAGACGGCGAGAAAAAAAAGAGAGCGCGCAACGCCCTGATAAGCTCAGATTAAATCTTCGGAGCTTATCACTGACAGATATCTCGAATCGTGCTGTCGTAATAGCCTTTCATAACACCCAGAGACGAATTAATTACCCCAATAAATTAAATTGTCTCGCTGCGGGGGATATGAATCGTAAATTTGATTTGTTTTTTAATTCTCACAGGGAAGAAATCGATTTTTTCACGTCGTAATATTTTGAGCCCTACTCATCCAATTTTTTTTATCAAGTCATCAGAATTTCCATCAACTATGTACTTTCTCGCAATTTTTCTGTAAATATTTATAAAAAAAATTAAACGAACGATAAAAATATTTTTTATTTTAGGAACGCGCTTATTGAGCAAACAATAATCGCCATTCGCAAACATTCGACCGCACGATTCGCAGATCCAATTTTAATAAGAGAAACAAAGATGAGACAACAAGCTGAGAGGGAACAAAACGAGGAATTCTTGTTTGTAATACAAGAGGACGGAGTTTACGACGAGGAGATAACGGTTTTGGTCGGAAGAAGAATTCTGATGAAGAAATATCATATCGAATACCTGAACAGGTCTAAATGAATATTCAAAAATGAAGGAACAATCGAGTGCGATAAAAAATACCTCCAGACTATTTTAGACTCGATTTGATATTAAAAAAAACAAATAAAGATAAAAGTCACTGAACTGTGTCGGATTTTAACGTCATCGGATAGTTAAAACTGATTTATTTAACTTCTCGTCAATTTTTTAACAATGGAATATAAATTTTTTGAATTAATTTTAAAAATTCAAAAATTTTTAAAAAATTATCAATTTACGAAATCATTAAGAGTTTTTTAACAAGTTACGTGTATGAACTTATGAAATGTCCTTTCAGATTAATTTAAAAAAATAAATTTACAATTTTTCAAAATTAGTTGATTAAAATAATTTTTTGGTCAGTTTTGGATGCACAAAATAAAATTTTGGAATTTAAAAATAAATTAGTAACTTATATCCTGAAATTTTATCGTATTTTAAATAAAGCATAAAATTCGTTTCATTCATAAAAATAAGTCAACACTTTTATACACTGCTGAAGAATTTGTGAATGAAAATCGAGGTAGGTCATAAATTTTTTAAAATTTACCTTTCGTCTCGACGTCTTCCTCACTAAAAACAAATGAACCTCGCTTCTTCTCGATAGTGTGATGTTTTTCACATTTTACCCCATTTATTTACTTATCATTGGCATTATTAAAATTTTTTCTATAAAAAGGTCTGAATGAGAATAAAAGTCTTTGTTAGGATCATGGACATGATAAATATAATCGGGGTAAAAATACAAATGTGAATGGGGCCACGTTCTCAATCCTGTAAACTATGCTCTGCACACTTATTTCTATTGAATTTCAATTTTATCTTAACCCCGAGATTTATTAATAGCTAAACAATCATTGCAATATTCTCCATTCATTTCATCACCCTTCTATTTGCATGAGCAGCATATTTGTCAATTTCTTCATTTTTATTGTTCGTTATTTCTCGCACTAATTTCTGTACTTTGCACTGTGTGTGATAAAAACCACAAATTTTATTTCACTCTCCAAACCACATCGGTTTTCTGTTTCATTTTTCGAAAGCAAAATTTGCACGCGTTTGAAAAGTGCGGATTTTTTAATTTTCTACTCGGTCGGTACTGTAGGTTTCTGCATACCTTTGTTATCGACAGAGTCGTTGACTGGAGGAGAGCGGAGACTGTTTACCGAAACACCGGACGTGTGGTCCACGTGCTGATGTTCGTCGCGGATTAAAAGTCTAATATTTACTCCACAAATAGTGCGTATTTGTTCATACGTTGTTTTTTAATTACATTATTCCATAAAGGTTCGTATCGTCAATAAAGTTTGTTAATTTCCTGAAAAAATATACGACTTATTGACATGATTCGATTTTGAGGTTAATTTATTGTAATTCGTAATCGGTTAATAATTATAATAGTCGCGAATTGTCAATAAAATTGAGATATTAATTTCAATAATTGGTGAAATGACGAGAATTAATTGATATTTTACGACAAATTGCAAATGAATGATCATCGTGTTCTAAAAGTGTTTTTTTAAGGTTATTGTTATTTTCATTTGTTATTGTTATTATTTATTAGATTATTCATCATGAAGATCAAAGGCAAAGGTGTAAAGAAGGTTATCAAAAAATCGAAGAAAGTTGGGCCTAAGAAGAAAAAAGATCTCAGTGAAGTGAGTACAACTGAATTTTTTGACCAAGCTTTTGAAGACGAGGATAGCGAGGACGAGACTACAGAGACCACAAATGGAGTTACCGGTAAGTTTGTAAGATGAAATTAATTCATTAATTTAATGAAATAGTATAGAAAAAAGTTGAATATTTTTTTTTGTAATTTTATTGATGTCAATAGATGAAACTTTGATTTTCTTATTTTTATCTCAAAATGAAAATTTTATGAAGTCATAAGTCGATTCGTTTTTGTAGAGAATTTGGTCAAAATGGAGAATGGCAATGATTCAGACAGTGGAGAGAGCGATATGGATCCGACGGAGCACAAGAAATCGCTTTTGAAATTGAAACAGACGGATCCTGAATTCTATTCATTCTTGAAACAAAATGACCAGAAATTACTGGAATTCAATTTGTCTGATGACGATGACAAGTCATCAGTAGATGGAGAAGATCTCAAACATACTTTAGATAACAATCTAGAGGTAAATCTATCTGCAGAGTTTTTGTGTTTATTAATTGAAAAAGATTGAATATGTTCAAAGATTCAGGAGCTTAGAAATTTAAGATTTACAAAAATGGAAAATTTTTTCTAAAAGAAGTATTTTTACATTTTTCTTAAACGACATTTCTACAAATTTTTTTTCCACTCTTGTTCTTATAAAAAAACATTATTTATCTTTGACAGATTGCAAGTGATGACAGTGACTATGAAGCCGATGGTGTTGAAAAAAGTAAACAAAGTGTAAAATCAGGTCCTACCAAAGTTACCTTGCAACTTTTGAAAAAATGGCAAGAAGAAATACAAAAAGACAAGTAGGAAAAATTTTAAAGCAGTATTCGTTTTTTTCCCTAGTACAATTATTCATTATAATAATATTCTTTGCAGCTCTGCTAAAACAATAAAATGCGTCGTAGAAGCTTTTCACGCCGCTCTTCTAACAGTCTCAGATCCAGATGGACCAAAAAGTTTACGCTATCGTGTTGAAGGAAGTTCAGGTATATTTCATTAATTTAGATCGAAACTGATTGGTTAATGATTTTATATAAATTTCATCAATCACTATAGGGAATTAATTGTTCTGTTCTGCTCGATTGCAGCATTCAACGGAGTTGTACAGTTGTGCATAATGCAGTTACCGACAGCTTTTAGACGATTTTTGAAATTGGGCGACGAAAGTCGTTTCGAAGCGCACAAAGCTAAAAGATTCATCAAAGTAAAAGGCGTATTGAAAGCATATTTGACAGACCTTATTAAAGTACGTATTAAAAAAAATTCTCATCGTTCCAAAACTTTTATGTCAATAAATAACAAAATACTAAATTTGATTTTCTGTACAGATTCTTCGAAACGTGACGTCACCTGACATCTTGACAGTTCTTCTGAAACATTTGCATCAAATGTTGCCCTTCACGCAATCGTTTTCCTCGTTAACTAAGCCCCTTTTGAGGACTTTGTTAAAATTTTGGTCCACAGGTGAGGAGAATGTTCGTGTTGTCTCCTTTCTGAGCATTCTTCGTTTGGCGACCAGTCATCGAGAATCGATTCTCGAAACTCTTCTGAAGGTAATTTTAAAAAAATCTAACGTTCCTGTTCACATGATTGTCGATATTGAAACCATTAAGATCTCTAAATTTTTTGTTTTTAGACGATGTATATTAAGTACGTGGAAAATTCGAAATTCGTATCGCCGAACACTTTGCCAGGAATAAATTTCATGAGGCATTCTCTTGCTGAGATTTATCTATTGGATCAAGATCTAGCGTACAATCACGCTTTTCTGTACATACGTCAATTAGCAATACACTTACGAAACGCGATGACACTCAAGAAAAAGGTAAAATATTTGTCTAAATTTATACATATGATTAGAGTGAAATTCGACATTTGACTTTAAAAATATTGTTATAATTACAATATTAATATTTCATGTTTTGAATAGTAAAAAAAATTCTGAGATGAAAAATATCAAAACTAATTAAATTAATTATTGCAGGAAAACTTCCAAGCTGTTTACAATTGGCAGTACATAAATTCTCTAAAATATTGGTCAGAGCTGATACCACTCTCGAAACCGCAGTCTATGCTGCGTTCTCTTTTATATCCCCTGGTGCAAGTAAGTGACAAAATCACAAACACTCAAAAAATGTCAAAACCATTTATTCTTCTAAATTTATAAATTTATTCTTCTTTTTTCAGATTATCACAGGAACAATAAAACTCATTCCTACTGCTCAATATTATCCTCTGAGATTCCATTGCGTTCAGATGATGGTGAATATAGCACGAGACACCAACACGTTTATACCCATTTTACCATTTCTGTTAGAGGTAAGTAAATTCGATAAACTATAAACAAAAAACGTTCAAAAAACTGTAGAATTTATAAATATTACGGATTTCTCTTTTCAGATATTGGATTCGTTCGATTTTAATAAAAAACACAAAACGGTGACGATGAAACCGATGTCGTTCATTGCTGTGCTCAGGATGACGAAAGCCCAAATGCAAGAAAATGGATTCAAAGATGCATTGATCGATAATATTTATCAATTGATTTTGGAAAATGCTTCCAATGACAGTCACACGATATATTTTCCGGATCTCTACGTACCGTGCGTTATACAGGTACTTTGCATATTTGAAACAATTTTTTTAATTCAATACGTACAAATTCAAGTTTACTACTGGCACTAACATTGTCAGATACGAATTTATGTAAAATGAACTTTAAATACCACAAAATTAAATTACAAAATTATACGTGTACTAATTAATATTTTACATCATTGTTCACCAGCTGAAGGCCTTTTTGAAGAAAATTAATGTGGCGAATTTCGGACGAAAGATGAAGCAGTTATTGGAGAAAATAACGGAGAATCGCGAATTCGTGGAACGAGAACGCAACAAAATAATCGTGGACTTGAGTGATCTCGAGGCGATTAAAAATTGGGAGAACAGGATCAAGAGCGAAGGAACGCCACTGTCGAAGTTCTACGAGTCGTGGTACAAAGTCAACGAGTCACAGAAGCTGAAACTCCTCACGCAAAACGATCAAGTAGCGGATTATCGTTTGCCGGTCATTAGAAAATCGAAAAAGAACAAACGAGACGTGGATTCGAGTGACGACAGCGACCTTGACATGCCCGTTGAGGAAGTGGAGAAGAGAAATCGAAAGGACGAAAAATCGAAGAAGAAAAATAAGAAACAAAAAAAATCAGCCAACGGAGACACGGATGATCTTCCGCGTGAGAACAACGATCTCGTTTGCGACACGAAACTCGATGATTGGGATTAGAATTTATTCTTCCTGATTTATTTGTTCATAAACTTTACTGTTTGTTCGAATAATTATAGAATGAATAATTCCAGTTTCTTAAATCTGTCGATTTAACCATTTTTCCGAATGGAATAAATAGTAAATACGATTTTGAAAAATCTTATGACAAAGATCGTAATTTTAATTAAAATAATTTTCCCATGAAAAAGTAACAAATTTAATAATTCCAGTCATTCGAAATTTGACTAAAATTTGCAAAATTCTTTCGAGAGGGAAGAGAAACGAGAAAATGATTTGCAATCGAGTTCATCGTACTCGCAAGTGATTTTCGAGGGTAGCCAATCGTCGATCGGGTATTAGATTCGGTTTTTTTGGCTTCGAGTACCTTGTCGACGGAAAGAAACCGAGAAAGAGATGCGAAGAAAGGGAAAGAGAGCGAAGAGAGGGGAAAGAAGAAAGGAGGAAAGAAAAGTTACAAGCGATTCTAAGGTGTCGCTGTTTCTGGTCTATTTTGGTCGAAAGGCGGGCGGGCGGTCTCGTTCGTGAGCGAGCCAAGCAGTCAGCGAAGTTTTCTAGAGACGACTTGGCCCGCTATTACAAAGCACAACACATCCCTCGTGGTTTTAGAGTTTAGATCCGTATGTAAGTGCGAATAACGAACCAAACAAAAGAAAAAAAAACCACACAATTATCACGAGAATATTTTCTTCCTTCTCACCTCTGTCTCTCTCTTTCTCAATTTCGAAAAATAAAAATGAGTGCCAATGACCCAAACGGTGGATCGTTGTAGTGAAATTTTTCACGTGACAATCTTTTTTTTTTCAAATCACGAAAATCTTCGCGATAAACCGGAAAACAAAAACAAAAACACATGCATGCACTCACGTATGTATTTTATTATTTTTGAATTATATTTTGACTTAGATTTCTTTGACACGTAAAAAAATTACAAATTGAGGAAATTTGAAATTTTCTTTTTAAATCAAATCGGGCGAGTTTTTTTTTTAAATTCAATAATAAATATTTGATAAGAGTGGTGTGCTTCGCGTCGATCCACCGGAGAGAAACTCCCGCACTGAGAAACTTCGACAACGCGCTTTTTCTCTTTTTCTATTCTGTGCTCGAGATATTTATGCAAAGTGGTCCAAACCTTCTTTTCCACGATTGGCTACGTTGCTCCAAAAACAGGATTTTTTTATCTCCCCGTTTTTGAGAATTTTATCGGCATTGGTAAAATTTTTCTCTTATCGTACGTGAGTAAATGTCGTTAATTATTTGGTAAATTCAGACAGAGAAAATATTGAATATTTCGTATAATTTGAATTTTTTAATCAAATTATTTTTAATAATGATTTATTAATGGTAATTTCTTAATGGTGAGAAAAATTGCAATATAGTTAATAACATAGTGTGCAAACTGAAATAGTAGCTAAATTTAAAAAAGTAATCCATTTATCAAACGCTACGATCCTCAACAATTAGTAATTTGAATTTGAAAAAAAAAATTCAAAATTATAAATATTAATGCAAAAAAGAAATTTCATAACATTTTTTTTGGTATAATGCGTGAATAATTTTATTTGTGCATTAGTTCAAAATTTCGAATAGCAATAAATTGTTAACAGCAATCACTTTTGATAGATTAGAAAAATTACAATTTAGTTAACAATTTAGTATGCAAATCAGAACAGAATTAAAAAAAATTTTAGCACCACAAAAAAGCGCTAAAACAAAAATCACCCATTCATTCCATTTCGACTCAAACGAATTCATAAAGTACCATAAAAAATAAAACCAAAAATACTCAACCAAAAAAATAGAAAAAACAATGCCAGTTCAATCAAAATTAAATTTTTCGAGTAACGAGTCTCGTTCATCTCCGTATATTTATTTTTCTCTTCCCAGTGCTAGTTCGAACTGATAAAAAACATCTGTCGTTATTTCCATCGAGAAGAAAAAAAAGATTCAAAAAAAAAAAAAAATTAAAAATTACTCAGAAGAAAAAATGACAATGATTGGAATTTATTTTGGTATTATTTTGGCATCGATCATCTCTCGCTGGCTGATCAATGATCGCTTTTGTGTTTTCGCGTAGACTAAATTTTGAAATCCGGTTCCTCGATCTTCGAAAAGAAACAAGCGCCTCGGAGCCTTATTATTATTATTATTATCGTCATGATTATTATTATTATTATTGTTATAATATATATATATCTATACAGGCTCGAATATTTTGCAAGATGCAAAACTGCGTGGATATTCTCTCGGTGGTTTTGTACTTTTGGCTCACGTTGGACTCAGACAGTGTGTGCTCGGCTCGCCGACTTCCAATACTCGCTTTTACGACGTTGCGTTAAATTTGACGAGAAAAGACGAGAATTTTGAACGGTATTTTTTTTTTGTTTTTTTTTTGTTTTTCGTCCCCGCAACGAAAATTCTGAGCTTCGAAAATGAGGAGAGCTTCGTTCGATAAGTAATGCAATTTTCGAAATTCTTTTCTGACGAATCGTTCACAGTTTTTTTCATCAGGTTAACGCTTTGATGTACTTTGTGAATTTAAAAAAAAAAATTTTTTTTTTTAGTTTATTTAAGATTTTATTTCGGGATGAGCTTGCGATCGAGCTTTGGAAAGTTTCTGTTTTGGTGAATTTCATGTTGGTGGTGGAAAAAAAAGGTTTGAAATTTTCATGTGGTTTCGAAGCAGTGAGATTTTTTTTTTCAAGTTGGATTTATTTTTTTGAAGATTTTGGACATCGTAGGCCAGGCCGACATTTGTCAAAATTCGTCTTTTGGTTTCTTTAATTTCTTGTTTTTTTTGTTTCTCGTTCTTTCATTCGCAATGGCGGTCGTAAATAAATTTCAAATGTGCAGCCCCCTGGCAGGAAGTGTACAAATAAAAAAAACTCCTTCCAACGAAATCGGTGGTTGAAAATAACCGTGGAAAATCCCGAAGATGAAACCTGGTCCGCTGGAACTCTTTCTTTATTCAAGATCTGCGTCGCATTTATTTTATTCGATGACTGACGCGTAGAAAATCGGTTTTATTTATTTTTTCTCGTTTCTACGGTGGAAACTGGATTTGTAAATTTTATTAAAGTGGCGAACTAAAGTTTCCCTTACACGAATGAAATAATTTGATTAGTTTGATAAATCAATTTGCGCTACTGCAATGATTGAAGTGGAAAATTTTATTTTTAGTCTAAATTAATTAATTCCAAATATTTCTCTTTTCTTTTTCGTAAATGAACTTCAAAACTTTATCCTTTGGAGCAAATGACATCTAGATCATACTGAATTTAAAAAAATTTTGAATTTTGAAACAATTTTTTTAATTTTTAATGTTTTTTTCAATTTTAAGATCATAAATATAAGAGTTTTTGATTTTCAATAATGTTGAATCGTTTCTTTCATTGAATCGTATGACAATACGAATTTGATTTGAATATTTCTATAAAAATTTGATGACCTCATTCTTTTTTCGAGTGCTATAAAAATTAAATTTTTTGACGATGATCCAGATCCGAATAATTTTGAAGACTTATTTTAATCAGGGGAAAGTTAAATAATCGAAATCTGCTCGGAACTAAAAATATGAAAAAAACACACACATTTTTATTATTCGTAGGATTAAAAAATGATGAGAATATTTAGGAAATTTTTGTTCGATAATTTTAAAGCTTTCGCGATTATCGATTAAAATCTCCCATTCACAAAACCTTTCACAAGTGGCTAGAAAAACCGCGAGACGAAATAAAAACATCGAGGAAGTTCCGACCGAAAAAAAAGAAGAAGAAAAGGAATAAAAAAATGTTTCTATTTAAAGATACGATGCAAAAGGTTGGAGCGATCGGTGAATCTATTTCTGAAGGTGTCGACAACTGTCGATCGCGTTCTGCAGACAGGAACGAGAAATTTCGTGGAGGAAAAAATGATCATCTTCTATCGATGAAAACTCGAAAAAAAATTTAATAAAAAAATTACAAATTAAGGCATTCGATACAAGTTTCGATTTCTCAGACACAGGGAAAATTAATTTTTGTTCATTCAATATTTTTCGTTTACCCAATCGACAAATTTTAATTCAATAATAAAAATCACTAATTTTAAAAAATCAAAATTTTTGACACGTATCTCGATTTTCTGGACAAAAAAAATTAATTTTCGTTCATTTAATATTTTTCATTCACCAAACCGATATTTTAATTCAATTTTTAATATCAATGATCAATACTCGTACAGCCAAAAATTGACGTTAAATATTTTTGCTGCAAACGATACGAAATGGTGAATAAAAATTATGAAATTAAAATGAAGTGAACAAAATATAAAAATTGAATTCTCTGCGAAACGAAACAGAAATCGGAGTTAACCCGTTTTCGGAAGTTTGTCCGAGGATTCGAGGACTGATCTCGATTTTTCGTGTCTCTCCACCTTCGTTTTCTCTTTATATCCGAGGGCGAGCCTGAAGAAGAGAGAGGCAAAAGCTCGGTCAAACGGACTCAAACCGTATTACGTTACAAACAGATAAATTTAGCGTTTCTTTCCCAGCGAGTGAGAGAGAGAGGAAGGAGGGAGACTGTGTTTTGTACTCGTGCCAATGCCGCAACGCGGAATTAATTGGCATGTTGGATCTTAACCAATTTTCATCGTAGCTAAACTGCCCAGGGCTCGATAAACGATGTAAATCCTTCTCTTTTCTACCTACATCTTTTATCGGCTTCTTCCTCGAATCAATTTTCGAGCGTTCGCCCATTTATCTCGCGCCAATTTATGATTTTTACATATCTTCGCGTCTCTTCCTTTACTTCGATTGCACTTGAAGTTTTCTCTCATTTTTCTTCTTAGCGAGCAAAAATTTATTACTTTCGAGTAAATTCTCATATTTTCAATTCATCTTGTACCAATTTGAGATTTTTTGAAATTACTTTTTATTCGTCGGAAATAGAAATTTTAAATATTTTTCGGATTTCTTCTTTTTCTTGAAGATGAAAGTTTTCTTCTTTTTCGCTTTTGGGAAGAAACTGAGAATTTGAGATGAGTCCTTTTCATTTCTTCTTATTTTTCACTCTAAAATTTGCGGTTTTTTAAATGACATTTGATCGAATTGATTTTTCAAAATTTATCGCATCTCTTCTTTTTCTTCCTTTTCTTTTTTTGTAGATATAATTTCCATTATTTTTCGCTTTTTTCTACAGAACTTCAATGCGATCAGAATTTTTTTCATTTCTTCTTTTTCTTCGCCCCCATTCGCTTCACTTAATTTTCTGTCTGTCACATTTCTTCTTCTTTCTCGCTTTCAGGCACAAAAGAAAACTTGTTCCTTAAATTGGACAGTTTTTTTTTGTTCTCAAAAACTCTAACGTCCTGTTTATAAAAGCGATGAAAATCTTTTTCGCGTTTTTTGTACTCTTCGCTAGAATTCGCTTCCTATGTCTATTTCTTCCTCGTAAATATATTTCTTCTTCTTCATTCCCGCTTACAACAGCAAACGCGAAAATACGTTTCTTCAGAAGCTTTCAATCGCAGCTTTCTTTTTGTTTTCTATAACTTTTCTCTTATCAAAGGGATGGGACAATTTTTCTTTTTTTCGCTTCAATTTCTTTATCTTCTCATGTCTTTTTCTTCCGCATAAATATATTTCTTCTTCTCCTTTCTCGCTTACAGGAACAGACGCGAGAATTCATTTCTTCAGAAGTTTTTAACTGCCGTTTTATTTTTGTCTTCTCTAAATTTTCTCTTATCAAATGAATGGAAACACTTTTCTTTTGTTCACTCGAATTTGCTTTATTTCTGCATGTCTCTTTCTTCTTCATAAATCGATTTCTTCTTCTCCTTTCTCGCTTACAGGAACATACGCGAGAATTCATTTCTTCAGGAAGTTTTTAACTGCCGTTTTATTTTTGTCTTCTCTAACTTTTCTGTTATCAAATGAATGGAAACACTTTTCTTTTGTTCACTCGAATTTGCTTTATCTTCGCATGTCTTTTTCTTCGTCAAAAATCAATTTCTTCTTCTCCTTTCTCGCTTCCAAGAACAAAAGCGAGAATCTATTTCTTCAAAATGACTATTCTTACTCTCTTCTATCTAAATCTTCAACGTCCTGTTCACCAAAGCGATGAGAATTTCCATATCTCTTCCATATTTTTCGTTCTTTCCGCTCCAATTCGCTTTATCTTCGCATTTCTTCTTTTTCTACCTTACAATTACACTTCCTTCTCGCTTCTCGAAATCAACAGCGAGAATCAATTTCTTCTTTTCTTCAATAACCATCCAAATTACTCTTCTCGAAATAATATTTTCTACACAATTATAAATTTTATCAAAAAATGAAGAAATAAAAAATTTCTCGTATAACTTCCGCATGATGATTTCTTCTTTTGAATAATTGGACAGAAGTATTAGCAACACAACGAGGAGCAATATAGTGAAGAATCAAGAGTGGTGCCGGACAAAATCGTCCGTGAAAAAAGATGTCGATTACAAGTGCGTGAGTTACGGATCGCAACAGACGAGCAATAACAATTTGCAGCGTAGCATATCCGCAGACAATGTTGTAATTCGTTCGCGCGGATTCAAACCATCGGACAGACACGATCCTGTTAAGAGAAGCTTTCTTGAAAATTTGACCTCAAAAATACTCCACTTCGAGATGGTGAGTCTCGGCTGAGACAATTTCCGATAAATCCATACATTTTTCGTCGCTTTGTTTCACTGGCTTGTTTATTATTCGTATGAAAATATGTTTCTTCACTTATTTACAAATTTTCATTATTTTTTATCAATGCTTTACGGAGTGGTGCAATTATGATTTTTTATTATTATTTTATTATACGATTTAACGCTTAAAAATGGCTTTTTAACGTATGACCAACAGCTGCCTGCCTCGACGAACGCTCTTTCGCAAAAATACACTCCAGAAGAAAGAGACACTCTTCGAAGACGTTCAAAACTTGCTTAGAATTATTTTAAGAATTTTTCGAGAAAAATTCGACATTAAAGTAAAAGTTTTTTTACACAAAGTTTATTTTATCCAACTTTTTAATTAATTAATTAATAATTATTTGTATAATGATACATTGGAGCCTTCAAATTTTTATTTTTTTTCGATGAAAAAGGAAGTAAATCGCTTTTTAATAAATTAACCATCGACTAACTTTTTCAATTATGAAAATCACCCAGAGAATTATTTCAATAATTCTTGAAAAATAAAAATTAATACGTCGAGGTGATTTTTGTTTCTAAAAATTGGAGTAACCAACTTTTTAATAATTTAATAAATAACAAATTGCTCATTAAATATTTAATAACATTTTTTTTTGCAAGTTTGTTTCAAATTTTATTTTGTGTAAAAATTTTTTTAGGACAGCGGCGAGGCGAAACCGACACCAATAAATTTGCAAAAGTTGCTGACCCCCGCTATGGACACAACCGAATTGCTGCAAACAAGAAACAGTACGATTCCTAATCACTCTCGTTATCGCAAAATAATCGTTTATCTCCGATTTAAAGCTGGTTTTTCGATTCGTCAGCTCGGTTGAAATTTTATTTACGAGGATGATCAAGAGTTTCGATATTTTCTGTCGTTTCAAGAGAAAATGTACGCTTCTTCCTGCTTCTATGCACCGAGCCATCCGACCGTCGAGGATCAGGTTGAACTCGCCCGTCGAATTTCTTATTCCCTGAGCGACGTCAAAAACATGAAGAGCAAGGGCCAATCCATGTACGTCAATCGAAAGAAACGTTCAGTCAAGTGGATTCACGATGGAAATGGTAATTTTATAATCAGTGTTGCATATTTATTATTATTTGTTACGTCCTCTTGATATATAAATAAAACTTTTTAATTCTTAAAAAATAATTTTTTATCGTTTTGGAATTTTAAAAAAAGTTTTTTCTTCACATTTTGAATTTTTTATATGATAATAATTTTATAACTTTAGTATTGGTAATTTTATAATCATTATCTCACGTTTAGTATCATTTTTTGCATGTTCTTAATTTATGAATTAAAATTTAAGATTTTCAAAAACTTTTTTTTATTTGAAATTTTTTTTATTGTGGTAATTTTTCTTCATAATTTGTTTAAATTGTTTGACAGGGGACGAAGGAGAAGAAGAGCCTCCATCGCCAATTCACAAGGTATTTTCGTTTTTATTGTTTATTTTATTTATTATTTCTGAGTCATTTTTTAAAATTTGTAAATTTCTTTTGCATAAGTTTTACAATGGTGGCTATTTCATTTTTTTCTTCTTTAGGATAAGATCCCTTTGAAATGCATGATGAATCCAAATGGCAAAGTTTTGGACATTCAAGGCATTCAAGCTCTTGGTGAGGAACCGAACGTCGGAACGAGTCCGGTCAATGCTGAAAAACTGTTCGACATCGTGCGCGATCTCAATAATCAAAAAGGACGAGGTAATCAGAAAAAAACTTATCATTTTAAGACTTTAAATTTTCAAATAACAAAATATACATTAATTTAATTGTATTTAGTATGGAAATAATTTTATTAAATAATTTTTTCTCGAATATAAAATTAACAATCATGACATGACATCAATAAAAAATAAAACAAATTATACACAATATAGGATAATAAATAATCAATATTAAGTATTTTACACTTTTTAAACAAATCTTCAGGAATATATTTGATATTTGTGCTAATCGTCCATAAATAAATAATTATTGACAAATTATAATTTGCCAATAATTAATATTGAGTATTTTACAACTTTCAAAGGATCCTCAAAAATAATTCTTATTAAAAAATGCTTAAAATCGAACGAAAATGAACTTCGTGAAATAGAAAAAAAAATATAAATAAAAAAAAAATTCTTTCATCGATCACAGGTGCTGAGATTTTTGCAAAACGCAGAAAAAGGTCAGAAAAATGGGTCGTTGACAAGGAGCAATATCAAACGCCAACGCCACCGTGCAACATGACGAAGTCGCCGAATTTCCCGACCAAGTTCGAGAACGGGACGAACGAGAATTCGAAATTCACGAGTTTACCACCTCTGACGACAAATCTGCCGACACCGACACAAAATTTCGAGAGCAAACCATTTTACAATCCTTTCACACTGGACCTCTCGTTGGACAGTCCAACTCCATCGAAAACAGGTGAAAAATTTTTTTTTTTTTCTCGTTCGTTATCCTTGATGAATTCGAATAAAAAATGATAAAAAATGAAATGGGGTTGTGCGAAAATAGCACGAATCAAAATGTTTGTGAAATGCCAGAAAATATTCGAATTTGAAGATCTTTCGAGTGATCCAACTCTCGCTGGCTCGTCTACTACATTATTATGTAGAACGAAAAGTTGGCAAGCTCCTTCTCATACGTTTATTATTGTTTTCATGACTCTTATGACAATTTTCACTCTGATTTACTACGTTGGTGATTTTTGAAAGTTTGCAAATCTTTTATCACAACTTTGGAGATATTTCGAATGTAACGAAAATATTTGTTTTGGCTTAAATGGAAGGTCGGAAGAATCCGAGGTAAATTTTGTATTCTTTATTATTTATGATAGATTGTATAAAAAATGTTATTTTTTTATTTTTCATAGTTGAATAATTTATTATTCCCTCAAGTATTTGCAAAAATTTGAAAATACAATTCCTATATTATCACAATTTTGGATATATTTTGATGAAAATATTTGTTTTAGCAAAAATAGAAGTTCGTGACAAAAAGATCAATTTTCTATGGAGAGTCATTTTCATTATTTTATATTACGACTGTATATAATTCTTCTTTAACGCTTTAAATTTTAATTTCTGATAGTTGAGTGATTTGTCAAAATATTGACAACAATTTCGTTCGATTTTTTAATTATATTTCCAATGAATGCATAAAAAAAAATCAAAATTCCATACGTTAGATATAATGATCAAAATGAAAACACAATAAAATCATCCAGCACATGATACAATTCATCTTTGATGCCTTAAATTTTAATTTCTGATAGTTGAGTGATTTGTCAAAATATTTACAACAATGTCTTTCGATTTATTAATTATATTTCCAATGAGTGCATGGAAAAAAATCAAAATTTCATACATTAAATATAATCATCAAAATAAAAACACAATACAAATCATCCAAAACATGATCACCATTCTCATCACATAAAAAGCACTGTAATTGCTTTGGCTCAAAAATACTTGCACTGCTGCTCGCTTTCGCTTTATAAAAATAAAAATCTCGACCAAAAATTCTTCGAACCTTTGCAAAATTCCAACAAGAAAAAAAAATCCATGCAAAAAAGTAGAAAAAGTCGACCAATCGTATCGACCGAAAATAAAAAATAAAAAAAATCCACGAAAAAATGAGCCAACAGATCCCCGCAAAAACAAAAAAAAAATGAGCACAAATCGGAAGAAATCGGTAAAAGTGCTTAAAAAAAAGAGAAGCCGTGATTCCAGGAAACGATCAGAGACGAAATTCACAATTGTCGGACAGCAGCTCGAGCAGATGCACGGAGATAAAGAAGATTTATCTTCGCGAGGTGGCCGTAGGAACGGACCCGGAGTACGGTTACTGCAACGAGAGCGAGAGATCGGGCTCGGTGGAGAAATCGCGAAGAGTAAAGTCGTTCGACGTTGGCTGGGAAAATCGCGGAAATCGTCGAAAGCTCGGCAACGGTTATCAGAAGGAAGAAATATTTCAAGAGCCGAAGAAGGAAGAAATCTATCGCGAGAACGGTCATTCTCGTCGCATCTCTCATCCTCATCCTCATCATCATCATCATCACCATCATCATCATCATCGTCAGTACCAGCACACTCACCAGCAGTCGAACGGACATCGCGAGATCACCGAGGACGAGTACACGCCCGTCCCGGTGAAGCAATTGATCCAGGAATTTGAAAAAACTTGCAGGCCGACGTTGCAGTACAAGCAGATAAGTCCGAAGGTGATACCGAGCGTCCAGCAGGTCGACAACGATCTCTCGAAGTTCTTCGAGGCCCAGAGCCCGAGGAGCTCGGCGACGAAGAATCCACCGAAGATCTGCAACGGCAACTCGCAGTACGCGCGTCCGATGAACGGAAACGGCAACGCCAAGAGCGTCGTCTACAACGGGAACGGATACGAGAAACACTTCTCCAGGAACTGCCAGGAGAATCTGATCGGCCGAACGATCCGGTACGAGGAATACGAATCCAGCGAGGAGGAGGAAATCGACGAGGATTCGTACGACGATTCGGAATCCGAGATGAATTATCGGCGGTGCAACGTTTACGCGGAAAATTCGGGAAATTTTGCTAATACCGGTAATTTTAATAATAATGGAAATTTTACGAATTCGGAAAATTTTTCGAACGGTAATTGCGAAAATTCGGAAAATCTTCCGGACGAGTACGAGATGTACGTGAGGCAGTTCGACGAGTCGACCGAGCTCTACGAAGCTCCGGCGCCGTTCAGACATTCGGAAATGAATAATCGTCAGGAGAAGGAAAAGATCGATGATGCGAAATCCATGGTACTCGCGATGGTCGCTTCTCAGGAAGATATTCTCGATACCATTAAACATTTGAGAAACACTCCCGTCCTGGAGAATCTCATCGGTGCACCCTCACCCGCTGATTTCTATGCTGACGTAGGCAAGTTAATACGCATGCGCTTTTTGCTTTCTTTCATTTTTCTTAAATTAATTTTTTAATCATTCATTTTTATTATTTTAATATCATTCATTGCAATGATGTTAAAGAATCTGGAAGCTTACGACGCAAGAATACAAAAAGAAATTATTTAATTCTCAATTATTTATTTCTGTCTATTTTTTAAAATATTTTATGAATTAGTCGCCATAGTTTATACTTATTTAGCAAACTTTATCTTTATCAAGGAGAGATAGGTGAAACGATACGATGAAAAAAATATTATTTTCAATTTTTTATTCTCATTTAAGATTTTTAATTATTTATTTGTAAATTTTTGTGTTTTATGTAGTTTGGTTATTTTTTTACCATATATTGAAATTACACAGTTTTATCTTAATTACTGAGACTAATGCATAGTTAACATTTTGTACTTTCAAAAAAATAAAACAAGTGATTGAAATTCGTTAAAAATGTAACAATTTAAATTATTGTGGAGAGGATAAACGTTTTTTGAATTAAAATTACAGGTAATAACAATAAATTGAGCACCGAGACCACTTATCAAGGGCCAAAAATATCAAGTTACCAAACGCTCGCGAATTACAACACGGCGCCACGTGGTTGGGACCAGGCGCAAACTTTTTATCGACCCGTCACGTTCGGGAAGCAACAGGAACCAATCGCGTACTCCGATTTTTAGCGAGTTGCAACAATCGAGGTTTGATTTTATTCAAATTATGTCATATTAATAAAAAAGCAAATCAATAAAAAAATTAAATTATCCTTTTTTATTTTAAATTTCACATTTTTTATTATTTTGTATATTTGTTGAATATATTTCATTATAAAAATTTATTAACGATACATATTTCAAGAAAAAAAATTATCGATATTCGAGTTTAAAAATAAATTCCGTTTTGTAAATCAAAACGAAAACTAAATGAAACGAAATTCAAGTGAAATTTTTATTTATTTTTTTTTCTGTTTTCCAGGAAAGGCGTTCGTTTTTCTTTCTCATCGAAATGGAACGCGATCGATCAGATCAGATGTTAAAAAAAACTGATACGAGCCACTTTTACTTGATTCAATTTTACGATCTTCTTTTACATTCGAGCTGAATTTAACAACGAATTTAGAATAATCTCGAAGTGAAACGAAACGATCATAAAAAAATCCTGAAATCCAGTGTTGGTTTTTCCTTGTCCCGAATCCTCATGATCCTGCACAGTATAAAAATAAGAAAAAGGAAAAAAATGTAAAAACCAAAAGGACCGCGCAATCGAGAATAAAAATTTTATTTTGCTTCGTATCGATCTGCTGAGTGTCTGCAAATACAAATATAAATACATATAATATAAAGCAAGTGCACATGTATATTTAAACTATACATAAATTACTATAAAAATATTATTTACCTTAAAAAAAATATTTAAAAAGCAAAAAAAAAATCGAACGGCTTAGTTAGTTTAAACAGTGATATTTTAGTATAAAAAATGACGTTCTGAAAACTATTATAATTTTTTTTCGCTGTTATATACACGTTCAATATATTTCTTTGTTGTACATAAAAAAAATCAAAATAAAATGTTTCTTCAATGTTTTCCTCTCGATTATTCTCCATCTCTGATTAATTGATTAATTTTATCTTGCATCTCGCTCTGCGCTTTGTTTGCTCGATTTTTTATGACGATTGAGAGTTAATATACTGTTGAAATAGAAATTATCCGTTTTGTAATGTTATCGCCGTTGTTTATGCCGTTCATCGAGACTCGATTTTATTTTTCTCCTTCTTGTAACACGATGTCAATCTCGCTGGACGCTCCCCTATTTTTCTTTTATCACACGATATCGAGAGTCGAACGGAGATTGCGGAATAACGTCTTACATAGACATTTCATAATCTCGAAGAAAAGAATTTCGATTTGAAGAATTAAACAAAAGAATAAATATGAACAATATAGAATTAAGAAAATTAAATTGAAAACTTTTTAAAAAATAAAAATGGTAATTAAATTGGAAAAACGAAACGACGAATCAAATTGACGATGTTGATTAAAAATTTTGGTCGAATTTGAATTAAAATTAGTCTTGAATTAATATTAAAATGAAAAAAAAAATTCGAGGATTGATAGTCGAAGATTGGGAGAGAGTAAATTAGATCAAAACTTGACAATAAAAATAATATAAGGAAATGAAATTTTGGTGGATTTAAAAATTTTTATGTTTCTGAACAATTATTTCCAGCGTTTAAACTAATTTGTATTCAATTCTTAAATTAGTAAAGTTTAATTAATAAAAATATTGATAAAAAATGAACACAAAAATAAACATTTGTCAATCAACATTTTAACGCTTTCTTTAAATTTTTTGTTCATAATATTTGTAATTAAATAAAAAATATAGTACAGAAAAAATGAAAATATAAATTTAATAGAAATGACGAAAAATGATTTGTATAGAAAATTTTGTAACTTCGGTGTTTGAATTTATGGGAGATGCGCCACTGTCAGGAATGCAGGATCAGCTGAATTTCGTGTCTTCTCCACTGCGTCGTACTGTCCAGAGAGTGGGCAAGAGACGATGCATGAAACGCGAGGAAGAGTAAGTATAAATATACGTGGACGCTGGCTATTATCTCATTCAACTTCGCGGTCGCCTGCCGTGAACTTGCCAGCATGTTACGACTTAAACTTTTATACGCGCTCCTCGTGCTTTACGTTCTCTCACATTCGGATGCGGCTCACATTCGATCGCTACATGCGAAAAAGCCCACCTGTGGATACGAGGTGAGTGACCAAAAATCTCGTCGTATAATCTTAAACAATAAATATATTGTCTTATACTTTGAATTTTATCAAAATTTTATCGTTAAGTTTATCAAAATTTTATTGCTAATTTTATCAAAAGCTTATTATTATTAATTTTACCAAAATTTCGTAATTACAATGTTTTCCTACAATTACTCATTTATTGAATTTTCACTCAGTTACAATAAATATTCTATTCTACATTGAATTTTATCAAAATTTTATTGTTAAGTTTATCACAATACTATTGCTAATTTTATCAAAAACTTATTATTATTAATTTTATCAAAAGCTTATTATTATTAATTTTATCGAAAGCTTATTATTATTAATTTTACCAGAATTTCGTAATTAGTATTTTTTCTACAATTACTCATTTATCGAATATTTACTCAGTTAAACTTTTTTGGTTCGGATATGAATTTACACTTTTTTTGGTAAACATTTATAGATCTATTAAAGATTCTTTCAAAAATGTTGGTATTTAAATTTTAAAAAAATTAGAAATAAGAGTGAAAAGTGTAAGAAGAATTTTCGAACGTGCTTATTCGTTGGTACAGGCCTGTCCAAAAGTAGACCCAAAGAAATTGAACGTCCATGTTGTGCCGCATACCCACGATGATGTCGGTTGGCTCAAAACTGTTGATCAATATTACTTCGGTAGCAAAACAAAGTTTGCTTTTGCCGGCGTTCAATATATCATCGATTCGGTGATCGCTGCGCTCCGTGGTCATCCAGAAAGACGGTAATTATTATTTTTTTTAAAGTGCATATTAAATATAAATTAAATCTTACGATGCACATGCACTTTTAATATTGATAAAAATTATTTTTTCAATTTTTATTGTTTTTATTGTTTTATTTTTTTATATAAGAAAGAGATTTCATCATTGTATTGTTTATAAAAATTGTTTCTTAAATTTAAATAACGAGATGAGCGATTCAAATTTAAAAAATAATCTTAGCACAGAAAAAAAACCGTAAATAATTGTATTTTTTTTAGATTCATTTATGTAGAGACTGCATTTTTCTGGAAATGGTGGCAGGAGCAGGACGAGATGATAAGAGATGAGGTGAGATCTTTCATAAACGACGGAAGACTCGAAATAATCGGTGGAGGATGGAGCATGAATGACGAGGCCGTCACGCATTATCATTCCCTCGTGGATCAGTACACTTGGGGCTTCAGGTAAAATCTTTCATTTTTCATCCAATACAAAATCCAATTTATATTTTTATAATTTATAATTTTTTATGCTGAAAATATCAACATTACTGATAAACGTTAATTTTATGCATATTATTTATTTATAAATTATTTTTTATTATTTATATATTAATTATTATTTATTTATTTAAAAAATATTTCACTATTTGCATTGTTAGACGATTGAATGACACTCTTGGAGAATGCGCTCGACCAAAGATCGGTTGGCAAATTGATCCTTTCGGTCATTCACGAGAGCAAGCTTCGATGTTCTCGCAGATGGGTTTCGATGGCATGTTCTTCGGCCGTCTCGATTATCAGGACAAGAGCGCGCGTCTCGTCAACAAGACAGCAGAATTTATATGGAAAGCGAGTCCGAGCTTAGGTAACAAAAAAATTGTTAAATCACTTTTTAACTGATATAATTAACAAAAAAAAATTTATTTTTTATTAATTGTTGGTTCTAATTGTTAATTATAATTGTTGGCTAAATATGTATAAATAAATTAAAGATTAAAATTCATTTTAGGAAAAGTGGCGAATTTGTTCACCGTTGCACTGTACAATAATTATTCACCGCCACCTGGATTTTGCTTCGACGTACTTTGCCCAGACGACCCCATGATCGACGATCCCAAAAGTCCAGAAAATAATATCGACGTTCGGGTAAGATATCGCATTTTTTTGTCAATTTTTAATATTAATTATAATTAATAATAACAATAAATAAATCATAATTATCATTTAATTGTAAATAATTAATTATAATTAATTAATTTAAAAAACGTGTGAGTAAAAAGCTCTAGTACGATTCAAAAGCTCGCAATTAAAAAAAAGTTTCGCAGGTGAAATCTTTTACCGAATTTATGGAATCGCAATCACGACGATATCGAACGAACAATATAATATTAACGATGGGAGGAGACTTTACATACCAGGAGGCACAAATGTCTTTCAAAAATCTTGACAAATTGCTAAGGTAAAAAAAGAGAATGACGATAAGAACATTCGAAATCCAAAAAGTCGATACGAAAAAGAAGAAAAAATAAAGAATTATTGCAACAAGCTCGAAACTACAGCTCTTTGCTCACATTTGTAATTTTTTAATAATTTCTTTACAAAAATAAAAAAAAGAATTGTTTGATGCACATGTAGGTGGCGAAATTTCGCGCTTATTGCCAAGTACAGTCGCGATCTTACGAAACTAATAACATTATCCTCACGATGGGCGAAGATTTTAATTATCAAGATGCACACATGTGGTATAAAAATCTGGATAAATTGATTAGGTGAGAATTAAAAATTCGGAATTGTAAAAGGATGTAGAGATTTATCCCGATAATTCTCATTTACAGATAGAGTAATAAAATAATTTCGAATCGATTTTTTCGATCTTTACATGAAAATTTTATAAAAATTATTATTTTTTTATAATTTATTATTGTTGAAATTTTATTGTTAATTTTTTCAAGATACACAAATGAAAAGCATGGCGATGAGATGAACGTTTTTTACTCCACTCCGTCGTGTTATCTCAAGTCGTTGAACGATCTCAATATTACCTGGCCAACCAAATCGGACGATTTCTTCCCATACGCCAGCGATCCTCACGCTTACTGGACCGGATACTTCACCTCGAGGCCGACTCTCAAATTTTTCGAAAGAATGGGAAACAATTTTTTGCAGGTCGATATTTTCAAAAATTATATTTTAATTCATTTTTAAATAATTTTGGTAAAAAAAATTATTGCTTTATTTAACTAATTATTTATTTGAATATAAAAAAAAGTATTCGTAAGATTTTTCATACATTTGTATGTGGTATAGAAGACAATTTAAGAAAATAATTATATTATAATTATGCATTGATAATATTGTTAAAATTTGATTGTTTATTAATTATAAGTTTATTAATGACAGATCGTGAAACAATTATCGGTATTGATGAATTTGGGATCGGAGGACGAAAGGCTTGAAGAATTTCGCGAGGCTATGGGCATGATGCAGCATCACGACGCAGTCACCGGCACGGAGAAACAGCACGTGGCTAATGATTACGCCAGAATTTTATCCGAGAGCATGAATCACGGAGCTGATATCGTTGCGGAAGCTTTGGGGTAATATAATTTAATATGACAACGAAAAATTAAAAAAAAAAATTTTTCACATCTTTTATATGAGATTTCTTATCTTCATTTTTTATGATATTTTTGTGGTAGTTTAAATATTTACAGTTACAGTAAAATTTACTTTGTATATTTTCTACCATTATTTTATTTTTTAACAATATTTCGCATTGTTTGTATTTTTTAATTTTTGTTTCATTTTTTAAAATTGTTTGTTTGAAGTTCGTTTAATTATTTATTTATGTGACTTTTTTTAGAAAATGGATAATCAAGAACAAAGAGGCGATTGCCACAGATTTGCCGAAATTCCACTCCTGCATGCTTCTGAATATCAGCTCGTGCCAGTTTTCAGAAGAAAACAGCAATTTCGTCCTGACGGTTTACAATCCTCTGAGCCAGCTTGCAACGCCCTACGTTCGAATTCCAGTCCAGGGAAAAGCTTACTCCGTCAAGAATGCTCAAGGTTTGAAAAAAAACAATTTACATAATTACATGATCTGTAAATCGTGTAAATTTTCAAATTTTCGTGTAAACAATTTTGCAGTACTTTGAGATATAAAATTATAAAAAATTTTATTTTCAGGAGATGAATTGACGACTCAGATCCTGCCGATCCCTTCGCCGGTACTCATGATGCCTGGTAGGGATAGCAAAGCGACAAACGAGTTGGTATTTCGAGTGGACGCGATCGAAGCGATGGGCTATCGATCATTTTTCATCAGTGAAAAAGTCAACGACCCTGAGAGTTCGGTTCAAGCTGAACAAATTTCTTCGATAGGCGGAGAGGTTCGTTTTAAGAAAAAATAAATATTTTTTCAAGTTCTTTTTTTATCGAAGAAGAAAAAAGTCAAAATGAAAAAAAAAAGAAAACTTAGAAGTGAAAAAAATGTCAATAATTATTTTTTATTAGTAACAATTTTATTATCAATATTAAAAAAAAAATTTATTGAATTATTTCACATTTGAAAAGTTATTCTAAATTTTTCATTAATTTTATTCATTAAAATTTTTATCCTACTATGATTTTTCTGTTCAGTCATGATAAACTTATACTTTTTGTTATGGTGAAAATATTTGAGTAATTAGACAAAATATTTCTTGCTGCACTAAACAACCAAAATCAAAGTTCCAAATATTTCCAAAAATTCGTCTCAAATTTTTCAAAAATATTTCCAGCTCTACAATATCACGGTTGATGACATGGGAACAGTCAAGATCGAATCGAAGAAAAGGAAAGATTTCAATGTGGAGCAGTCTTTCCACTATTACGAAGGAGCTGAAGGGAACAACGAAGTTTTCAAAAATCGATCCTCCGGCGCTTACATTTTCAGGCCCACTGGGCCAGGTGCCAGAAATGTAAAATCTGTCAAGTCGAAAAACTTTTACACAGGTACTTATCAAAATTTAAACAATTCGTTCAGATCTTTGACCAGTTCATTATACAAACATTTTTGTAAATTTAAAAATTATTTTTACATTTGTTCAAATTATAAATTAAAAATTCACGAATATATATTTTAATCAGTAAAAAGCGCCACTAATTTTATGGTTTCTAATTAATGTTGTTAAATTCAGTATAAACATTCGATAAATAATTTTTTTATTTAAAAAAATTGTCATCGTTTTTCAGGCCCATTGGTAGAGGAATTGCACGTCACTATAACTGATTGGATCAGTCAAGTTATACGAATTTACAAATACGAGGAGAGAATAGAATTCGATTGGTTGGTTGGACCAATTCCTGTAACCGAGTAAGTCTGTTCAATTATTTTCACTTCCTTTGATTAAAAGAATATTTTTTAAATTACTAATTTCAGTACTTTTTTTATTTGCATAATTAATCAAATAACTTAATTTATTCATTACCTCAATTTTAACTGCAATTGAGAGCAAAGTATTTAATAATGATTTTTTCTTCAGGGACAAAACTGGAAAAGAAATAATCACAAGGTACACGAGCAATTTAGCCTCAAATGGAATTTTCTATACGGACAGCAACGGTCGAGAAATGCTCGAGCGCAAGAAGGATTACCGTCCAACTTGGAATCTTGAATTAGAAGAGCCCGTGTCTGGAAATTATTATCCTGTAACTTCGAGAATATATTTGAAGGACGATAAGAAGGCGATGAGGCTCAGTGTGCTTGTTGACAGAGCTCAAGGAGGAACCAGCTTGCAGGATGGACAAATCGAACTTATGGTTTTTATTTTTTCGATTTTATTATCATTTCATTTATTATTTTACACGAAATCATTTAGAAGTGGGTTTTGTAATTGTACCTTAAACATCAATCAAATTCCTCTAATAATGTTCGTAATCACAATTGACAATTTTCAAAATTCAAAACAAAAAATTTATTTAATAATTTTAGAATTAACCAATTTTTATTCACACATTATTTACTGATTGACATGTGCAATATGTGCATACTTCACATGTCACACAATGCGATATTTACAAAACAAAAACCAACGTCAGCAAACAATTAGATTTATGGATTAGAATTTTCCATGACTTTTTTAAGATACGAAAAAACTCCATCCACACGTTTCAGTATAAAATATATTGAAAATAATAACTAGTTCAATGATTTTAGTAAAAAATAGTTTAAACAAATTTTGAGATTGCAAATACGCAAAAATATGACCACTTAACAATTATTGCTTTATGTTTTTAATGTCACTATTATTATTTATTAATTAATTATAATTATTATGTAAATTAAAAATAATGTTAATGAAATATTTTTTCAGGTTCACAGAAGATTGCTGAGGGACGACGCTTTCGGAGTTGGAGAAGCATTGAATGAAACAGCGTTCGGAGCAGGTCTCGTGGCACGTGGTCAGCATTATCTGTTTGACAGTGACCTGAGGGACGTCGCAACTGCAGATATGACAGAAAAAAGTTCAGCACAGGAGCTGGCCCTTCGTCCGTGGATTCTCTTTACTCCCGCGAATGATATTTCGTTCGAAGACTGGATACAAAAATACAACACAGAAGTAATTTTGAAAAATTCTTGTCGTCAAATTTTTTCAATCTTCGTCTTTTTGAGACAAATTTAATTTTACAGGGTAATGGCTTTGCCAAAAAAATACCACCCCAAGTCCAAATTCTCACTCTAGAGCCATGGAAAGGCAATAGCGTTTTACTGAGACTGGAGCACATTTTTGAAACCAACGAAGCACCAGTTTTGGCACAACCTGTCAAAATTAACATTCAGGTTTGTAGAAAAAGATTTCCCATTAATATTCATATCTGTTATTAAAATTATATGAAGGATCAAAAAAATGTATAATTCATCAATTTATACGAAATTTGAACTATTTTTTAAAATCAACTATATTTTTAATTATGTTCATAATTTTTTGGATTATTATGTGCAGGATTTGTTCGAACCTTTCACGGTCGTGTCGGTTCACCAAACGTCACTTGGAGGTAATCAATGGATCGAAAACATGAACAGATTAAAATGGTACCCGGAGACGAACGAAATTGACAGAGAATTGTTTGAGAACTTCACAACGTCTACCTCGACGAAAGCTTCTGAAATAAACATAGTCATAAAACCAATGGAAATTCTCACGTTTATCGTCAACGTGGCTCGAAAATAATTCACACGGAATTGAATTTTTTTTATACATAGTACGAATCATTTTTTTTCAAGACTCTATTGAAATTTTATACAAATTTAACATCATAGTCTCTTTTTTTATTTTCGTTTCTATTGAAGGAAAATTTTTCCGTATTGTCAAAGAATATTTCTTAAATTGATACATAAATCTATTTGCATTAAATTGTACATTGCGCGATAATTTTTTTTTATAATAAAGAAAAAACATATTCGATTCTTTAACCGACGGTCATGGACCCGTGATCGATGTTGAGTTCTGGAGGTCCCACAAATAAAGTCACAAAAAAAATGTTCGTAAGTTGACTGTAAAAATTTGAGAAGAGTGGTGTATATACAGGGTGAATTCAAATAACATTATGTGGTTATTTAGAAAAATTATGTACTCTGCTCAAATAAATACACACAAGAACAAGAATGTTTTTTCTAGTTTTTTCAATATTTATTTTATATGAAATAAAAAAATGTGAATTAGAACCTGAAACCAAATTGAAACATGTGATACATCTGAGCAAACTTTTTTCGTTATACAAATATTGCGTAGTAAATTTCGTTTGCGATATACAAACTTTTTCCTCGTCTCTTTACTTTCCTACTAGTAAGCGTGAATGTTCAAATACACCACAAAATTTTTGTGAACTTGATGAGTTATATACCAATTAAATATACAATATAATTAATTCGATAACTGGCGATTAAAACCTAACTCGAATAAATCCCAACTTATCAATCACACAATTATGTCTCTAACAATGTAAATCAAAGAAACAGAAATTCAACCAGAATCTAAAATTAAAATAAATAGGATTTACAATAGACATAAAATTCGATTCAAATGAAAATTTTCAATACTGCAAAAAGAAAATCGTATCCACAGGCGTTTCCGAAATATCGCACACATACAAAAACGAAACAGTCAATTGTAAGCATACTTACCTCGCTTGTAGTCTCATGAATATATCGTCATTTCGTGGCCAAATTCTTTTATTTCGTCCTCATTAAAATGAGGTTATCAGCTTTAGAACGTAATGGCTTCATCGTGATTCCAATTGTTTACTTAAATACGTTTTCGAGTTAAGTTCATTATTTAAAAAAAAATCCTTCTTTACAAAGTAGGGTTGTCACGTTTGAGGTACATTTAATGGAGCTTCCGAGATTCTCATTGGGTCATGAGTATCGTCGTTTATTCGTGACCAACTTTTTTTATTTCGTCCTTCTTAAAATGAGGTTATCTTAAAAAATGAGGTACAGTGTTGCCTCCCTAAGTTTCCAATCTCGGGGCTGTTGGGAAACTTACGGAGACCCCCCACTTTATTTCCGAGCCAATGAAGACGCGCATTCGATTTGTAAGCGTGTTGCGCCCAACCTGAATTTTCATTGTAGAGAGAACGATTCTCTTATTACAATTGAAAGGGCAAGGAAATTTACGGAGGCGAAACTTAAAGGAGGCAGCACTGTAATCAGCTTTAGGATGCAATGACTTTTTCGTGATTGCAATTGTTTACTTAAATTTATTTTCCAAATAAGTTAATTTTACAGCAACAATGAAACATATATGATTTATTGATAATTTATTGATAATTAGAAGATTAAATTCAGCTTTCAATAACTATTAGAAAAATAGTTTTTAGAAAAAATTAAAAAAAAAACAAATTTAAAATTCTAAAACGAATTTTCCGAACTAAATCCTTAAATTAAATTTTAAAAAGCTCACACTTTGAATGACCTTTTATTCATAATATGAAATATTAAAGTCAGCTTTCAATAACTATTAGGAAAATAGTTTTTTAAAAAAATAAACAAAAAATTTGAAATTCCAAAACAAATTTTCTGAACTAAATCCTTATTAATTAAATTTTAAAAAGCTCGCACTTTGGATGATCTCAGGAGATGAATTTGTTGAAGTGTATTCTTACATATTTGCAAAAATTACTCCGTTATTTACAGGGAATAATAAATTATTTTTACCAGGACGTCTTTCATCTATCTACGAATAATCATTCCAGAAATATAAAATGAATAGTTATTGCAGAAATATAAAACTTTCACTAATGTGTTTTGTATGCTTTTGTATCACTTTCACTAATACTTTTGTATCACAGAAAATGAGAAGCATCATCAATAATGCAAAAAAAGGTAAGTACATTTTTTTATTAGCATTATAAAGCATGTATCAAAATATCCATGCAATTATGTGAGAAATTTTTCGAAGAACATGTTACTGTCAGGATTAATTATGTAAATTAAAACCGGAAACCAAATGAAAATGAAAGTTTAATTTTTAATTTTAGTCATCATCCACACGACACACCTGAGCTAACACTTACATACGTCAAGGTAATAATTATGCGTCATATGTAATGTTTGAACGGATTATGACTTCATGAAATTTTATTGGGAAAGAATTTCACCTCCTTCCTCTGTTTTTCGTCTGAGGAGCGGATGGAGAATTTTTCCTTCTTCCTCTACCTTTCTACTGATAAGCGCAATCATTTAAATACCACAAAATACGTGCCCACTTCAGAGATCGTTGATCAATGTCGAGTCGATTTTGTCTTTCATTCGAAGTCTGAAGCCACGACGTACATTCTCCGAAAATAATAAAGTACTTGAAAAAAATTGTCAGGATGAGTTGCTCCGGTGAAAAATTTCGTTTTTTTGGAACAAGACATGGACCGTTTGATATCACATTGACGATATCAATCCTCGTTTTTTTCTTATCCACCGGATATGCAAGTAAGCTCATTAAGTACTTTTAAACTCATTATTTATTATTATTTATTACTAGCAGGTTGTAGTGGCTCGGCCGCTTCGCGGCCTCGCTGCGATTATTAATTACAAAGTTATTAGTAAAAATTTGTCATGAAAACATCACTTTT